>PVKN010001985.1:0-46033 GCA_004027915.1 Capromys pilorides
TCTTCTTCTTCTAGATGTAGGGAGTGGTTTGATTTTATTTCTAAAATCTCTTTTTCATGCACTCAGGGTCTGAATTTTGACTAATTCATTCCCATCCCTGACTTCCTATATGTGTGTTGTGTATCCTTGAACAGTGGTGCAATAGACCAAGGGTGAGTGCCCCTCAGAGAGAGACCATTCAGACCTTATGGACTTAGCTAAGGAGGGTGCAAGGCCTCCGTCATGCCATAAGTCAATCACCACAGAACTCCCATTCAGTCACTGTGACCATCGCTTCACAGGCTTGGTTCATAGACGGAGCAGCCTATGGCTTACGCTGTCTGTTCCACTCCCACATTTTTTCAATAGGCACTCAGAGTTTGAACATTCCAACTCCTTCCCTTTCAGTTCAATCCTGGTTAAGGACAGTTGACCAGGACTGGTCAGTTCAGGCTAAGCAGGTCTATACAGGCTAAGCAGGATTGAAAAACAGACTAATTGGGAAGCCTCTGGCGTCATACTGGAATCAGGTAGTTAGATAGACAGACAGACACACAGACAGATGGACGGACGGATGGATGAACAAACGGACAGACAGACAGACAGACAGACAGACAGACTGACTGACTGACTGACTGTGTCCTCCTCCCTTTGGTGTCTGATGTGAGGCACTCAAGTAGGGAGTTAGGAATCCTCTTTCAGATTTCTGAGGGGACTTAAGAAATCTCAAGGGTTCACTTTCCTGTTGGGACATGGAGAGGTCTTTGCTCTGTCCACGAAGGCCATGACTGGTGTGCAGTGGTCAGCATGGTTGGTCTTCCTGGCCAGTGCTCCAGATGCAATGGCAGGCAGAAACGCCAAAATGGCACCGAGGATTTGGAGGCATATTTATTTATGTTTATGGGCAGTGATCTATGGTGGTCTGGGGCTTATATGGGATAAGCGAGCAGGAAGGACAGAGGCAGAATGGTTTGTCAGTGGGGGATTGGTCTATAGAGTGTGCATCGCAGGGACCAGCTTTGCCTCTCAGAGAGCAGCTGTTTCTAACGGACAGAAGCAATTAGAACTTGACCAGGAATCATCACCTGGGCAATGAAGAAACTGAAGCATACTGGCTGCTGGTGGTGGTGGTGGTGGTGGTGGTGGTGTGTGTGTGTGTGTGTGTGTGTATGTGTGTGGCATTTTCTGTGACAGTTTGACCCCAGACCATCTGCTGTAGAGCTGATATTCTTATTTGCTATATTCATATACCCCTTGTCTTAGTTACTTTTTACTCATTGCTGGGATAAGTACCCAATACTCAAAATGAAGGAAGGAAAGGTTTATTTAGCTCACAGTTTGTGGAGGTTTCAGTTCCCACTCTGCTGGCTCCAAGGCAAATGACAGCAGTTCTCAGCAGCAGAAAACAATGAAGAGCAGAGGAGAAACAGCAGCTGTGGCATCTGTCAAGCCTCCCTCTTTCAAATTCTGTGCCTGCGCTCCACTGTGAAGATCGGAGCTCCTCCAAAGTGGCATGGTTGCGAAGATCAAGCTCCTCCAAAGACCAGGACTTCTTCAAGGAAGCAGGGCAGGGCAGGGCTGGGCCAAGTCTTCCTTAACTCTATTTTATATGCTGATCCAATCACAACCAAGGGTGGGGACCAATCACATACCAGGGCAGGTCTTCCACATCCTGCAGGATGGGGCCCCCAGAGCCCAGAACAGGCAGAGCCAATCCAGCCAAGCTTCCTCAAGTTGACACAATGTATCAACTACCACACCTCTGAATCTTGACCTTATTTGATGATGGTTCATCACTCCCTCCAATTCTACATCTTCCTGTCACTCTATACTATTCAATAATAGGCACAAAGATAGACTGTTTATAACTGGAAATTTATAGTTAGGTGTCCCCCCACCCAAAGCCTCAAGGACTCATAGATGGACCTTTTGAGAGGTTACTGGGTCATGGGTGTGTGGTACTGGATCAGTTCACTGATTGGTTTAACATAGTTCTACGTATAGATGGTGGATTTAACAGAGAGGGAAAACCCATCTGGGTGTGCGTGACTCCAACCAACAGGCTTGTAGTGTGGATGGAATAAAAAAGGAAAGAAAAAGAAAGGCTCACTGCTTCCTGCATGTCATAGCATGAGCTCTTTCTCTTGTGCCATGCCCTCCTGCCATGCACCCTGCCTTGGAGCCAGCTGAGTATGGACTTAAACCTCTACAAACTCTCCTCCTTTGGACTGTGGTGCTGGGCATTTTTGTCTTAGCGATGACAACGTAAGAGAATACTTAAATTGGATGAAGTCAACATGCCAATGACTAGGTAAACATCTCAGGACTGAGACATGCAAACTTTCTAGTTCAGTGGAAATCATGTATTAAGTTTGTGTGCCTGTAATTCCATAAGTCTGGGAGGTTGAGACAAAAAGATCAGAAGTTTGAGGCCAGCCTGGGCAATTTATCAACTTAGCCAGACCCTGTCTTAAAAATTGAAAGAAGAAGCAAGTGAAAGAAAGAAAGAAACAATGAAAAGGGGAGAGGGAGGGTGGGAGGGAGGGAACGAAGAAAAGAAGGAAGGAAGAGCTGTGATATAGCTCAATGCAAAGGTCCTGGGTTCAATTCCTAGTACCAAAAAAAGTTACATCTTGGCCTTTTGGCTAAGATCAAGTGTCAGAAAGAAAAGTCAACATTTATTCTTCTTTTGATGAGAATGTAAATCATTCTCCATTTACCAAGAAAACTAACCTGCCGCTTCTTAATCTGGTTCCACACAGAAACCATAAAAGGGAGAAACCTGTGATCTGTCTCATTCAGCATTGCTCACCCTACTCCCGTTTGTGCAAAGAAAAGTCTCAGACTTGGAGAAGAGACAATGAAGGAGCTGCAGTGGAAATGATGAGGCGGAGGACCCAGAATCTTCGTAAACTTCTGTCTCTGTCAGAAGACGCTTGTACTTGGGATGGTTTGAGGCTCAGCCAGGACAAAGTGGGTTCCTTTCTTCTCTTCCTCCCTCCCTCCATTTCTTCTTCTCTTTGCCTCACCTCGCCTCGCCTCGCCTCGGCTTTCCTCTCCTCTCCTGTCCTCTTCTGTTCTCTCTCTCCCCTCTGTCTCTCTTTCCCTCTTTCTCTGTCTCTCTCATTCTATCTCTGTCTCTGTCTCTCCCTCTTTCTCTCACTGTCTGTCTCTCTACATCTGTGTCTGTCTCTCTCCATCTGTCTCTGTCTCTGTGTCTGTCTCTCTCACTGTCTTTCTCTCTCCATCTGTCTCTGTCTCTGTCTCTGTCTGTGTGTCTGTGTGTCTCTCTGTCTCTCTCTCTCTCTCTCATCACAGATGACTATGGGAGCCCACTCAACACTATGCCACCAGGTGTGAGGCAGACAGCTGTGGCCCCGTGTGAGGCTCAGAAGGCTCCTGCAGCTCCCTGACCATTCACCTGGGGCAGCCTCTGTGGGAGCAGCAGGCAGGTGCTGGCTTCAGGGCATCTCCCACAGCAGCAAATGGGCTGGTTGGGGTCAGAAAGTGCCCCAAGGGTGTCCAGACTCTGCAGCAGGTTTCTTTTTCCCTCTAGTAGATGATTCTATGCACTGATGAAGAATTGCAGTGGGAGAAAGCTCCCAAGCAGGTGCACATGGCAATCACATGCCCAGGGCACCAGCTGTCCTGTCGCTATTGCTCTTCGGCAAAAGCTGACCACTCTGAGCAATGTTCACGTATTTCTGCACCAAGCCACTAGAATTTCAGCCCAGGTAAGTGCATGTGCTGCTTGTTAGGCTGCTTCCATAGACTCCAGCACAGTATAGACAGAGTCATTCACAGCAGGTAAACAAACAGGGAGAGCGTGGAGATTTCACGAGACGCTTTTGATGTTCCCTTTGATAACGAAACAACAGACTCTCTTCCCCCAAAGTATCTGGAAATGGATTATTTATTCATGCTGCTTGTAGCTGTCAAGATGCCTGGTGGGCAGCTGAACATAGAATGTATCTGTCAGTGTGTAGAGCAAGAACAGCAAATGAGGCTTTATGAAAACCTAACACGATTTCCAACTTGCGTGTACTGTGGGATGTGATGGCTGAGGCAGCTGAAGAAAGTTCTCTGACAAGAAACTGCAAAGTAGCAACTCGCAATGTCAGCTACGCATGAACTTCTGTGTGGCACTTTCAGGCATCCCAGTACCAGGTTATGCCCCACGTGAAATGAATCAAAATGTTTGGGAGGAAGGACCACACATTTATATTTTTTCTGTTTGTTTTTTTTTTTTAAAGTGTATTTAGTACATCCAGGGGACACCCTCTCGAGACCCCTCTCCTGTCCCTCTCTAGGACAGGGGCTTTCTTTCCCTCAATAAATATGTTCTGCTCATTAAAAAAATGTATTTAGTACAGGGTGTTCAGGGTCTCACTACCTAGATTGGACTCCTAGTGGTTCTTCTGTTTTAAGGCTCCCAAGTGCTGGGATTACAGGTGCATGCCACCATGCCCAGTCTCAATCACCATCTCAGCGTGCCCTGGGGATGGGGCCAACAGGGCACTCGGGATCAAACTCCAGTCACTGTGCTCTGCCTAAGCAGGTGTTTTAGTCCACTGAGGTATTGGCTGGCCCTATATTTTTTAAAAAGCTTCCCAGTGGTGTTAAGATGACGTACCAGTGCTTTAAGGGGGAAATGTCCTCGTCCTCTGGAAGGCTCTGTAACACGTGGGGGTGGGTGGGTGGCCTTTTCATTTACAAACGAATTAGACTAGAGGTCACCACCACTTCTTCCTGTCTTCTAATTCTTTAGTGCAATGTGACTGCGTGTTAGGATCAAGGTCGGGTGACTGTAGTGGATGAGGGAGGGGACCCGCTTGGGGGGTGGCTGCAGAGAACAGAAACTCCAGCCCTGTCCTGATGTTGCCGAGGGGGTGGGAGGTGCAGCCCCCACCTGGTTTTCACAATCTGATTGGAATTTCTATGCAAAGCCTCTCATTTTACAAATGTTTGTAATAAATTCAAATTCCTATAACGTCCCCATGACACCACGTGGAACTCATCTGCAGGCCAAATTTGGCTTAGTGGGTTGCCTGCTAGTTCATCTCGCTTGGAAAGCACTTGGGAAGATCGAAAGCGTTCTTTTAAAATAATTTTTTTTTCTATTATGAAGAAATGCACTAAACATAAAATCGATCACTTCAATCATTCTAAAGTGTACGATTCGGCGGCACTAAGTACATGCAAGCATTGTGCAACCACGGACACCATTTTGTTCCACAAGGTTTTCACTTCCCATGAAGAGATCGCTCTGCACCCCTTCCTCCCCCAGGGATGTGCTCTCTGTCTCTGTGGATTTACTTAGTCTGAACATTTTACATAAGAAATTATATACTATATGATCTTTTGTGATTGACTTCTTTAACATACCTTTTTTTTTGGCACCAGGAATTAAACTCAGGACCTTGTGTTTGCCAGGCAGGTGTTGCTGCAGCTGAGCTATCTCCCTGGCCCTCACGCAGCATTTGTTTCAAGGTTGACTCATGTTACAGAATGTATCTGGCCTTCCTTTTTCAGTGCCAAGTAATATCCCATAGAACAGACATACCACACTTGCTTTATCCGTTCATTCACTGATGGACTTTGGGTTATTTTGGCTTTTCTGAATAGTGTTCTAAATACTCATCTGCAAGTTTTGTTTGACTGCAGAGATGTGACACAACAGCACATCCCCTGTGACCTTCCCCCCACAGCACTTCTATTCTAATTCCATGGAAGCTCACAAGCTAGACACTTTATTATTAGATGACCAAGTTGTTCCAGTTTGCTTTTGTCTGACCTGCTAGAGGGCGCCCGCAGCAGGAACTTTCTTAGTTTTACGTAAGCCAAGGTGATCAGGCACCCTTCGGTGGCTTACTTGAGCTAATCAGTCCAAGATGTGGGTCCAGGAACGAAGGCCTGACTACGCCATACACTGCTCATTAACATGGTCCTGTCTGGGGAAAGTCTAATAGCTTTAGGATTGCTTTCAACCACAGCAGCGAGTACCTGTTCCTGGTGGTTGTCTGTGATGAGCAATAATTTCAGGCCATCTCCACTCTCCAAGCCCTTGGCCGAAGGAAACACCGCAGGAGAGTTCAGGTGACCCTGGGCAGGCCAGTACATAGATAACCCTGCAACTGACGGGACAGCGGGTGGGAAACAGGCGACAGCTGCTAGGGATGCTGAGATCTCTGTCTTCCTTGCCACATCCCTGAAGAGAAGCCATCTAAGGCTGACGCCAACACAGAAAAAAGCAGGGCTGAGCTACGAGGAGAGCAAAGAAAGTTACCAAGCCAGTCAGACTCGGACTGAGTTTCTTGACGATTTGAGTCATTATTTCTGCATAAACTGCTTTGCATTGGGGTTTGTCCTTTGCAACTAAAAGAATAACAATGAATACACTATAGTTTATTATTATTAATTTCCTGCACGTATAACATCATACCTGGCAATGGTAGGCACGTAGGGAAAGCTCAGATGTGTCAGTTCATACCTTCCATAATGATGTCACTGATGGCTTTTAAAAATCAGTGAAATAAGGGCTCAGTGGTCTAAATGCCTGCCTGGCAAGCCTGAAGACTGGGTTCCAAGTGCTGGGGAAGCTGAGATGGGGGAGTCACTGTGAGTCCGAGCTGCAGAGTGGGGTCTTATACCAAATAAATAAATAAACAAACAAATTTTAAGAGATCAATGAAATAATAGGAATGCAAGAAGATTCATGAGTTAAGATTATGGAGAAATTATAATCTGCAGGTGTTGCTGGTGGGCTTGTTAAGCGAAGGAGCTACTGTTTGGAAAACAGTCTGGCAGTGTACGTCACCGTTAGAGCGCTTTCCTAGCAGATGTAAAGCCCTTGATGGCATCTCAAAAATGTTAAACAAAGAATCAGCATTGACCCCGCAATTCTGCTCCCATGGACATACTGAAACAATTAAAAGTAAGGTGCTGTACATCTGTAATCCCTGAAGTGTGGGAGGCTGGAGTAGGAGCATCCCAACCTAGTTCCAGCACAGCCTGACAACTTAGTGACGTGGAACTAAGCAGACAACCAAACACACAAAAATTCGAAACTGGTATTCAAGCAAAAACTTGCTCATGACTAGCCACAGCAGAGCTATTGTAAATAGCTAAAAGGAAGACCAACCCAATGTCCATCAGCAAATGAATGGGTGGAGGAATTGTGCGGTACCCACACCAGAAAATGTTATTCAGCTGTAAAGAGAAGTTGTGGAGATGTGCTGCAACATGGAGGAATTCTGAGAGCACTACGCCAAGCACAAGAAGCCCATCAGCAAAGACAACCCCGCGCTTGATTTCTCTCACAAAATGTTCAGAGGAGGCGAAACCACAGAGAGAGACAGCAAGTGAGCTCTGCCGGTGTCCTGGAGAAGTTGGGTGGAGAATGGTGGCTTAATGAATGTGGTGTTCCTTTTGGGTGATTAAAAGTTTTGGAAGTAGGTAGTGAGGAAGGCTGCCCAGCAGTGTGACTGCTGTCAACGTCATTCTTGGTAAAGATGATGTGATACACATTTTACCACAACAAAAAAACAAAACAAGGGGCCAGGGAGAAAGCTCAGTGGAATAAGTACTCACCTAGCAAGCACAAGATCCTGAGTTCGATCCTTGGTATCACCAAAAACAAAAACAAAAACAAAAAAACCAAACCAAACCAAACCAAAACAAGAGTGAGGAATTCCACCAGGGCTGCAGGACCAGAGGCCCAACAGTTATCTCCTGCATAGCGTGCCTAGACTGGAAGGAAGTCTGGAATCCAGACAGTGTCGTGCCCCTCGAGGTGAGGTCCCTGGTACCTCTGCAGAGCAGCTACTGCCTGGGATTCATGAAAAAATGACATTCAGGTTCATGCGGGCTGGAACTTCAGACCCAAGATGGTGAGAGGAGCAGGTGCATTTTGTGGATGGCACGACTTGGCTGCCATTGTCAGTGGTCGACACGCACCCTTCAGTCCTTGGAGAGTGCCACCGCACACGCCTCCTCTATCCTGAGGGTGCTATATTTGAGAATTCACAGCGCATCACTGAGTGCTTAATTTGTAAAGCCAGCATAAATCACTGGACTAAATTGTCCATTACTGCAAGCTGGAATTATCTCATCATCAAGAGTGATCTGGTTGCTTTGCTCACGTTGGAAATTAAGAGACAAAGAGGCAAAAGGCCAGAAAAAAAGAGAGAAAAAGAGAGAGAGAGAGAGGAGTCTAGAAAAATCATTTTCCTGATGTTGAAAATAAAATGGATAATGATAGGAACATTCTGTTTGCTCTTATTAAAGGTATTTTTAAAGTCACTTATATTTTAAGGATCAGTGAGTTAGAACAGAATAATAACCCTTTCGCAGCTTTGGACATTTATTTGTATCTTGGGAAGCAGCATTCTGAGATTTTCCTCTCTTCCTGCAAAATCAGTAGAAAGAAAGAAAAGGAAAGGGCAGAAAACCACTCAGGGAAAGTAACAGGGGCTCTCTAAGGCGGGGCCCGTATTAGTTTCCTGTACTTGAGGCAGCACTCAGCCCCTGTCTCCTAACGCCCCAGTTTTCAATTTGCATTCCCGTTCACAGGGACTTGAAAATCTTGGGGCCAGCTCCTCCCTGGCATAACAGGATGCGGAATGAGGTTTTTCGGGTTGTCCAAGAATTTCAGATAAAACTGAAGGTGAGGGCAGTGGGTGACAGTTAAGAGGTGGCTGCACTGGTCCTTTGACCACATATAACCATTAACCTCCAGCCTGTACAAGATAAGGCCGAGATGTTATCTCCAGGTAGTTTCTTGACAGACCTGTCCAGTTTCCCACGGACCAATGGCTACCTCAGCACGAGATTGGGAGTGAACTATCCTGAAAGGCCTCAATGAAGAGAGCAGCCTTCCGGCAAAGGGAACATCAGGAGAAGATGTAAACTCCTTGCCGGGGTCTGAATGGAGGTGGTGTATGTAAGAGTTCACCAGAGTGAGCGGTCCCCACAAAGTACACATGGGGTCCCCAGAGCATCTCATGCACCAGCACGGGTTCCTTTTTCACTCAGCCCTCAAGGGTTCCCAAGAGTAGCTATGGGAGCTGGAGAGAAGAAGGCGAAGAACATATTCACCCTCACACCTGCTGCATATTTCTGAGCCACCCATTGTCGGCCCAGAGTGGCAGGGAAGAGGTATTTAACTGGATATGAGAATGAAACTTTGGTTGGACTTCAGCGGACTGGACCCCTGACACTTAGAAATGAGACTGTTCTTATAGGTGAAACTAATTTAAAAGGCAGAGGATGTATGGAGACGTTGCCCCACGGCAGAGGCAAGAGTGGCTCCAAGTCTTGACAAGCGGAGGCAGAAGAAAAATGAAGCCAGATCCTCATTCCCATCCTCCCTGCCCCCACCAAGTACAGTTCCTTCAATAGCCCTCCAACAAGCACGTACTCTCACTATTGATAAAATCACTCTGAGGCGTGAGCTACTCAGCGGGAGGGCGTGCTGTCTGGGATGAACTGTAACACCATCAACAACGAGACCCTCGTCGGTTACCTCGGGTTCTCTGGGCTGGAGACTGGTGGGGTTCTCATCAGTCCGAGGGGCAAAACACAACACCAGGGGCAGCAAATTCAGCTGCCTACAGGACCCAGACAGGAAATGTAAGTAACAGACGAAGAGGACTGGGTGAGACTGAAGTCTCTTGCTTGGACAACTGAGGTGCCCTGTGAAAGGAAAAGCTTCCTGTCTTCCAGCCACTGGCTGTCCTTGGGGAGACAAATCTGCCCCCCTCCAAAGCCCTATGATCTCCATTGCTTGGTATTATGCTGTAGTGTTTGAAATATTGCAAGCATGTTATGGTAGGTGACATAATCTACTCCAGGTGGTTTAAGCAGAAGTACTTCAATAGAGTGGAGGACTGTATTCTGTCCACCTCCAATCTGTATCTCAAAACTGCAATGGTTCTGGATGTGGAGGTCTTTAGAGGTACAGGATGTTAGATGGAGTCCTAAGGGTATGGCTCTAATCCAATGGGACAATGGCCTTCTAAGGAGAGAGATCTTGAGACCTTCACCCCCTTCTGCCATTGAAACACTAAAAAGTGAGCAGGGTGGCTGGCCATGTGCGCAAGCCAGTAACACAGCCGTCACCACTGCCCCAGTCTTGGACTTCCAACTTCCAGAACTGTGTGGAAACAGATTTCGGTGGCTTAAGTCACCCAGTATTTTGTGATGGTAGCCAGAGCAGGATAGGACGGGTGAGGAGCAAGCCCATAGACTCTCCAGGAGGAAGAGACAACCAGTCCTGGGGAGCGGGGTAGATAGCCAGGAACAGTGCCCAAACTGACTGTGAGCCCCATGCCACAGCCCCTCAACAGGGACACCTTGGCTTACCTGGGGGTGAGGTAGAGTCCCTGGAAGCACAGGTACTGGGTGCTTTGTTACCCCCGGGTAGAGTCTTCTGCATTGGTTCTCAGTTCCCAGGCAAAGGGTTCAAAATGGGAGACTTGTGGTCACAATTCAGTGACTTGTGAGATCTTGCCTCTAAATTAAATAGGGCCAGGGATACAGTTCAGTGTGAGAAGGAGTATCAGTCCCATGTTACCTGGCTTAGAGAGAAAGGGTGAGTCCTCTTCAGAGGTAGGTAACAGAATTCAAGACTTTTTTTTTTTCCATACACAGTGACTGGCATTCAATAAAAATCACAGGGCCTGCTAAGAGACAGGACCAAATAATTGAAAACACAGAGAACAAATAGACAATAAGAAGAGATGGACAGGTGAACAAGGTATTGGCATTAGACAGGGCTTTAACGTAACCAACATTAATATGCTCAAGAAAAATATAGGGAAAGTGGAAGAAAGGAGAATTGTACCAGATAATTAGAATCCACTTACCTTACTCCAGAGGATTTATCTGACTCCCTCATTGACAAAGAAGTTTTGCATTTTTTGTTTTTATGGTACTGGGGGGTGAACTCAGGCTTTGCATGGGCAAATCATCAAACACTAAACTGTACTCTGGGCTCTACAGAGATTTTGAAAATACTGTTTGGTTCTCCATAAGCTATGAAATCTTTAAGAGTATAGTCTTAAAATTTATTTACTTTTTATTTTTGTTTTTCTGCTGGGTTTGGTGGTGCACACCTTTAATCTCAGCACTCTGGGAAGCTGAGGCAGGAGAATCACAAGTTCAAGGCCAGGCTGGGCAACTTAGTTACTCAGCAAGAACTTGTCACCAACGACAAGAACATCAACAAAACCACACACACACACACACACACACACACACACGCACAGAGGCGTCTGGAAACAAAACTAAAAACACAGAACAAAAAACCAGCCAACCAACACCAACCAACAAAGCCTAGAGATACAGATCATTATAAAGGCTCTGGGTTCAATCTCCAATAGTGAAAATTGATTTTATTTTTATTTTTTGCTATTCAACTTGGCCAACACGGATAGCTGTCATGCCTCTTAAGTGACTTCCTTGAAAGATAACCTAAAGGGTGACATATATCCTGAGTTTGGTAGTGTTCCATAGATCCATTTTTTTTTTTTTTAAGCATGAGATCTGTCCATGAGGAGGAGGAGGAGGAGGAAGAGGAAGAAGAGGAGGAGGACAGAGGGAGAGAGGGAAGGAGGGAGGGAGGGAGGGAGAGCGAGAGTGAGAAAGAGAGAGAGGAGTGAGTCCTCTGGCTCCAGAATAGCTGGGATTACAGGTACATACCAATACCACCATGCCTGGTTGCTATAATTTTTCTATACATCCTTTGAGGAATAAATGTGGGAAACATTAGACAAGGTTGTCAGAGGTTGACTTTTGACTTGTTTGGCATTGAGTGACAAGAAGGAGCCAGCCAGCAGAGGACTAAGGTGAAGTGTGGTGGGAGGTGGAGCAGCTGAAAAATACCAAGATTTAATCAGGGCTGGCAACCATTTCTGTAGCAAACCGGAGAGTACGTAGTGTAGATATGTGAGCCATCCAGTCTGTTGCAACTACTTAATTCTATGAGTAAGGGGCAAAAATAACTGCAGACAATAAACAAATGGATGATGGCATTCCTATAAAATTTTATGCATAGTAAAATGTGACTTTCATATACTTTTCCCATGTCACAAAGTATTCTTTTAAAATTTTTTTCCCAAACATTTTTTAACATGTACAGCCCATTTTAAATTTTGGTACTGCAGAATCATGCGTGGCGGTGCACGACTGTAATCCCAGCATTCAGGAGGCAGAGGCAGGAGAATCGCGGTGAGTTTGAGGCCAGCCTAGGCTACATAAGCGAGTTGAAGGCTGCCCTGTACTACACAGTGAGCCCCTGTCTCAAAGAATTCTGGTGCTACAAATAAGTATAAGGTCGGTTAGTAAACTGGGTCGGACCAAACAGTTCCCTGTAGGAAAAAACAAACCTGGGACTGGAGCCCCAAGCCTGTAAATCTAACAGGCATAAAGGATTCTGAGTTCTGCTCCGTCTGGGATAATGTAACGACTTGGGGAGACCCTATCTCAGGATAAAAAATAAGTGAGCGTGTGTGTGTGTGTGTGTGTGTGTGTGTGTGTGTGTGTATGTGTAAGGGCCGAGGATATAGCTCAGCGTGAAGGCCTTGGGTTCAACCCTCACGTCCACCAAAGCCTAAGAGAAGACGAAGCCTCTTTTCCCTGGGCAGGCCGGGTACCAAGTCGGGACCTGGCAGCTTCCCTACGCCCAGGGAAAATCCTCCGGTTCGCTTTTCTGTTTCCCTTAGTCTCACGAAAGAACGGAAAGGTACACACAGACGGCGGGCCGCGCAGCGTCTGGAGAGGACGTGCCCGGGTCCACGCGGACGTCTCCGCGGCGCGCAATCCAGGGTCTAAAGTTGGGCGCACACCTGCTCGCCGCCCGAGCGCACCTGCTGCGCGGCGCTCCCGCCGCGTCTCGCGAGATCGCCGAGTAGTAGCGGCCCCCACCCCCACCCGGCCGCCGAGCCCCTTTCCCCGCCCCCGGGAGCAGCCCCGCGCCCCCGCCCGCCGACCGCTCCCTCGCACGCGCGCGCCCGGGAGTAATTTCGCACTCCCGCTGCCCGAGACCCCACCCCCGCCCGCCGCCCCCGGGCGCCCCCCCACCCCCCCCCCCCGGCCAGGTGCGCGAGCCGCGCGCTCCTCCCGCGCCCCCTCCCGCGGCCCCCGGCGCGCGCACGGCGCCGCTCCGCCAACCCGCGCCCCTCGAGTCCGGCGCGCCCCATCCCTCGCCGGCGCCGGCTCGCCCGCCCGCCCGCCCGCCACCCCCCGCGCGCCTGTGATTGACAGGCAAGATGTCGGTGTGGAGCGAGGCCGGAGCGACTGCAGCAGCCGTCACCCCCGGAGCCCGGCAGCAGCGGCGGAGCGGCAGCAGCGGCAGCAGCGGCGGAGCGGGGAGGAGACAGCAGCAGCCGCAGTCGCCGCCGCAGCCGCGAGCTCTGCAGACGGCATCTTGAGAGCGCGCTAAGCACCCGCGGCGGACCATGCCGTGTCACTACCACGGGGAGGGGGGCAAACGCGCGCTTTTCTGACATAAAAGCCAGCCAGCCAAAAATACATAATTTTGTCCTTCACGGAGCCGGTGTGTAAAGAGTGAGCGCTATTTTCCTCCTCCTCCTCCTCCTCTTTGCCCTCCTCCTCCTTCGCTCCCTCCTCTTCGTTCTCCTCCTCCTCCTCTTTTTCCTTCCTCCTCCTCCTCCTCCACCTCCTCCTCCTCCTCCTCCCTAAGTGTGCAGACAGCATCGCATCACCTGGTTCGCTTCTGAGAAACGGCATCTCTCCTTCTCAGGGACCAGAGACTCAGAGAGAGAGGGAGAGAGGGAGAGAGACAGAGAGCGAGCGAGAGGGATACAGGGACAGAGAGGCAGAGAGGCAGAGAGACGGAGAAGAGACATTCTAATGGAGACTGCCTGATACCCCAAAATAAAATAATAAATTTTGGCTCTTGTCTCCTCCTCCCACTCCCCACCCCCTCAGCCCTGTGTGAGATGTTGGGTTTCTTCCTCATGAGCCGTTGTTGAGAAGTCGCAGTGGTTGGGGAGGCGTAGGGGGCAGACTCCCTCTACCTCTGCTCCCTCCCCCTCTATTTTCTCTCTGGGAGGAGGAGGAGGGAAGGGGGGTTGCAGAACGAGCGATGGATGAGGAAAACATGACGAAAACCGAGGAGCAGCAACCTCTGAGTTTGCAAAAAGCCTTACAGCAGTGCGAGTTGGTCCAAAACATGATAGACTTGAGCATCTCCAACCTGGAAGGGCTCAGGACCAAATGTGCTACCTCCAACGACCTCACGCAAAAAGAAATCCGGACCCTGGAGGTAGGTGCTGCCGACGGAAGAAAGCCATCCTTCCTTCCCTCCCTTCTCCCCACCACCCTCTTCCCTTCTGGTTATGTTCGCAGGGGGCCGGGAGGGGGTCGGACAAGCCAGGTGGGCACGATTGGTGTCCTGTGATTTCTCTGCGTGCAGAACCTGCGCTGCATGTCCCTCTATGGTGCGGCTGTTGTCTGTGCCCGGCTGGGTGGTGGTAGTAGCAGTAGTAATTGTTATTCTGTATTTATTATTACGGTTGCGGCTGTTACCGTTATCATTTGCTTCCTCTTGAAGGAGCGAGTTCTTTTTTCCGCTTGTGGATTTGTTTATATACACGGGGGTTTGTGTGCTGGGTAATACGTTTAGGAGCTGCAGAGCACCCACGTGACCTTGCGCATTCTGCAGGTGGTCAAAGGTGGTTTTTGTTCCCTGGATGGGGCTGCCTATACATAGAAATCTCTTCTCGGCCTCCCTCCCGGCGTCCCTTTTGCTCCGTGGGCTCTTTTCTCTCTCCTCCTCAGTAATATACATGATAGGGAGCAAGGTGTATGAGAAAATAAATCTCTATTGGGTTATCCATGCCAATACAACTATCTTGACGTAATGAGCTGTTGAGGACCCAACATGTGTAAAAAGAAAATATTCATGCCTGGATAGGCACGCGCAAGTGGCATGGGAAAATCCTCTTGGATCGCGGTGGGACTTTGGGGAAAGGGGTACAGGAGGAGGAGTCAGCTTTGGCATGTTGTAACATTCTTCCCAAATGAACTCGAAGCGGGGAGTCTCTAGCAGGATTTGGAGGGATGGGATGGGAGCAGGGGGTGGATACAAAGTTACCTACAAAGAATATGGCAGAAATTATTTCTTCCGCAGACCACTTGGTCAGAGGAAGGTTTCAGGAGGCTTGGAAAGTTTCTCATGTCCGGGAAATCATCAGGCATCCACCTTGTTCAAAAGATCTGGAAGATTCATCTCACTTCCTTTCCTCAAAATGGCCCAGCTGTCCACCTGGCTGGATTAAATTTGGGAATTCCCCTTAGCTGGCATTTGCCCAGGTCGGTGGCAGTTGGGCAGGGGCTTCCCCCTTGGGTGGAGTGGGCATGTGTCCTGCTGGGAAGCTTATCCTGTCTGTGGCCTGTGGGTTTCCAAGGCCTGAACTCTTTGGTTCTTACAGAGTGTGGTGGCTGTTGCGTCCTAGCCTGGATTTCTCCCTTCTGATGCAGTCAGGTCTTCTGTTTTTCTTCCTTGGTTTTAAATTTGGCTGGATGTCAACATGTAGGAGGTCATCCTTTTGATAGTGGGGTGTGTGTGTGTGTGTGTGTGTGTGTATGTGTGTGTGTGCTCATGTGTATTTTAATATGATGTTTGCTACCTCGGGATACACCTGTCATCTGGGAACATGATCCTTGGAGTAGAAACAAGATAAATGTCGAAGGGGACTGAGAGGGGGTGGGGAATGTATTGGGAGGTGCAGATATTACCTTTCTCAGAACTCGAGAGAGAAGGCTCAGTTAACACTTGGATTCTGGAGAGATCCTGGGATGCTTTAGCCAAGCCCCTGCTGCTGTCTGAGCGGTGCCCAGGAGCAGCTGCTGGTCAGAGTTGCATGCAGTACATCATAAACTAAAGGGGTGCTGAAGGCCATTCAAAGTCTCCTCTGTGCCGCATGGTGAGGGATCCCCAAGACTTGTTTGCTTTCTTTCAGACCCATGCCTTCCTCTGATAATTCCCAGGATGTGGCTCTGCTGTTTCCTCTCTGCAGCATGGCCTTCCTTCTCATGTGAGGAGTGGAGGCGTTGGTGTGGTGGTGGTGAGGAGGGGTTGTACTTACAGGGAGCGTGTCTGTTTATAGTCCTCTGGTCCTGCAGCGCCAGAGAGAATGCCAGCCACTTTATCCAGACTGTCCAGGGACTCACCTGGAGCAACTATGCCAATTTAGGCTACCAGGATCTCTAGGCTGAGGAAGGGCTGCTGAGGAAGGGCTGGTGACAGGGGGACAAGTCCTGCCTGGCCTCCTGTTCGGAGCCACAGTGTTCTCCCTCACCAGGTGCCAAGTTTTCTATATCAAAGCCACACAGAGGTGCTGGTTGAAAGCTGCCATCCTCCGCATCTAGCCTCAATAATTCTTCCTCAGTTTGAAGTTGGAGGGAGGGGTGCCAAGTGCCAAGAATCTGCTCTTAATAAACAGTCCTTATGTTTCTGGTTTTCATATGGATGCTTTCAGAATCTATTAGGAGATAGATGTCATATTTCAGCTCCTGAGTGGTGAAAACTCCACACTTATAAACTCTAAAGTTAGCAATACATTGAATAGAAGATTGCTGAAAGCTTTGATAATAAGAAATGTGTAGTAATACGTGTCTATTCCTTTTTAAAAAAGTTTGAGGGCCAGTGAGATAGATCAGTGGACTAAGCCCCTGCTTTGGCAAGCGCAAGAACCTGGGTTCAATCCCTGGCAGCATATGCCACACCAACCCCAGCCATCCCCTCGCGGTGTGCTGAACTGGCCACGGAGACCAGGCATGGTGGTGTGTGCCTATAATCCCAGCGCTGGGGAGGCTGAAAGCAGCAGGAAAAGGATCACTGTGAGTCCAAGCTGTGTAGGGAGATCTTGTACCAAGTACATTAAAAAAAAGAAAAACAACATCTCTTTTGATACTGGGTCTTACTGTGTAGTTCAGGATGTTCTTGGAGTCACTGTATAGCCCAGCCTGGCCTCAGTCTCACAGCGATCCTCCTGCTTCAGCATTCCACATGCTGGAACTATAGTCATGTGTCACCATGTTTGTTTACGTATTTACCTCCTGTAGAAATGAAAATAGGAAACTTTTAAGAAGCATAATTCGTAGATGAGAGGCAAGGTTAAGAATACCTTTGTAAAATAAAGTCTAAACAGTCTGTAATATAGTATGTAGCATATAGGTCCAACAGGAATGCGTTTAGATATACAAAATGCAAAATCCACTGATGGTGTGGAGCAAACAGTGCTTTATTTCCTCCTACAATAAAAGGCCTGGAGGTACTGGGAAGTACTGGGTTGACTCAGTAGGATAACAGTATGGGTGCTGATGTTTTTGGGAAATTATCGTGAGCTTGCCTTGCAGTTCTAGGATGGCTTCTGCAACTTGAGCTATCACATTTGTAGAAAAGAGCAGCTACTGGGGAGTGGGGCAGAATGAGAGGTTCATAGTTTCGGTCTTATTATTTTATTTTATTTTACATTTTTTGTGTTAGTGGGGATTGAATTCAGGACGCTGCACTTGCCAGACAGGTCCTTATTTTACTGAGCTGTCTATCTCCCCGGCCCATATTTATGGTTTTAGAAAAGAAAGATTTCTCCAGGGTACCTCCTCCTCCCCAACCCACCAGTAACTTTTTTTCTTTTAATGTTTTTAGTACAGGCTCTACAGGGTCTCACTGCGTAGATCAGACTCATAGTGATACTCCTGTCTTTAGCTTCCCAAGTGCTGGGATTACAGTCATGCACCACCACACGCAATCTCAATCACCATCTCAGCGTGCTCTGGAGTTGGGGGAGCTGGTACGGCATGCTGGGGATGGACCCCAATCCCTGTGTCTGCCTAAGCAGGAGCTTTAATCCACTGAGCTATCTGGCTGGCCCTCAGTAACATTTAATTAACATTAACGCCTGAATGGGGCCAAAGGGCTAGTCTTAGCTGCAAGGGAGGTGTGGAATAATGGGAGGAACAGTATTGTGGTCTATTGCCTGGGGTGACCTGTTGCCCTACTGTAGTTGTCAAGGTTCTGCTAGCTTGAAAGTGCCATGGGTGAATACCCAGTGGCCAGCTAGCAGCATTGGCCACAGGATGCTCTTGGTAGGAAAGCAGGCTCATGAGCTTTGGAATTAGACTGTGCAGTTTTGAGTTCTATATTTTTTACTTTTAATTTTTCTCTCTCTCTCTTTCTTTCTTTCTTTCTTTTTTTCTTTTTTTGTGGTACCAGGGATTGAACTCAGGACCTTGCGCTTACCAGGCAAGCACTTACTCCACTAAACTTTCATTTTTTTTTTTTTTTTGAGGCAGAGTTTCACTAGGTAGTTCAGGCTGGCCTTGAATGATATAGCCCAGGCTGGCTATGAATTTGTAGCAGTCCTCCTGCCCCAGCCTCCCAAATGCTGGGATCACAAGTGTGCACTGTGCCTAGCTCTTTTTCGTGTTTTAGAAATAAAAATCTTGGGCTGGTAATTTAAACATTGATCCATAATTTAATTGGGGGGGAGCAAAATATAGAGTGATGTTACCTGCGTTGGAGGAGGGGTGGTTGATGACCACTTTAAGGACCATGCTGAGCTGGACAGTGCACAGCATATGCAGATACTAAATAAACGACACCATGAGGAGGAGGACGCCTAGCATGACATGATGTGGAAGCAGGTGATGTGGAAGGAGTCAGCTCAATGTAGAGGGAGAGAAGGAAAAATCAGACATTTCCAAAGTATGCTCTATAGAACCTTAATTCTGGGAGTTCGCAGTTTTCATTCCTTTCTAATGCATGCCAAGTTCAGGCATTGTCCCGGATGTTGGTAGTAAAAAAAAAAAAAAAAGTGTTCTGTGGCCAAAAGAAATTCTCTGGTTAATGAGCTCAGGAAGAATTGAGGGAAACAAAGGGAAACAGGTGTCTTTACTTACTGCAGGACTTCTCAGGGCCTTTAACAGACCGCATATGTGCGTGGTACCTCTGAGAGAGGTAACCTGTGGTGTTTTCCTTTTCTAGGAATTTCCTTCAGAATCCTGATTCCGTGGAATACACTGGAGTATACTTTGGCAAAGCAGTTAGGGAAGCCTTGTGGACTGGGGAGTGGGGATTTGAAACAGAATGAAGGGTGGAAGGTTTAGATCACAGCAAAAGGGGAGAGCTTGCTAGACAGAACAGTGGGCCAGGTGAAGGTTTCATCATACAGTCATAGCACAGCTTAGAGCCAAACTTGCTAAGAAGGAAGGGATTTCTTCCTAGGAGATAAAGGAAGACACTAACTCCTGGGGTCTAAGTACAGGGAGTCCGACTTGCCAAGTTTCATTCCCTTGAGGGGGGAAATAGAAGTTTCCCAGAGTTTCAGAGTGAATACAATAAGAAAGAGGATTGAAAGCTAGCCTGAAGACAGTCTCCAGCAGGGGTTGGCAAGCTGTTTCTCTAAAGGACCAAATAATAAATACTTTAGGCTTTGTGGCCCTAAGCTTTCCATCGCAGTGCCTTGACTTTTATTGTTGCTCACTGTAGCAATGAGAAATTCATATATGGATGGGCATACAGGGTGGTTTTCCGATAAAACTTTATTTAGGGGCTGTGAACTTCGAATTTGGTATAGTTTTCACATATTGTCAAATACTATTTTTTTTCATTTTTTTGAGATTGTAAGATGTAGAAATGATCTTTAGTTTCCGGACCTAATAAGAGTGGTCCAGACTTGGCCCAGAGCTATTGTTTTCTGGCTTCTGCTCTGTAGGACAGATGGGATGGGAAAGACCTTGGGGGACAGAGCCCATCTGAGGGATAAGCAAGGGATACTAGACTGGGAAGGGAAGGCCCTGGCCAAGTGGAGGTGAGTTTTAGCTGGGTCCTCTTTTGGTCACATTGCGTGAGGAGAAGACTATGTGGGGTTGGGGCTAGGAGTGGGCAAGTATGGAGTCTCCTCTTGCCAGGGTATCATCACCATGCACCTGGCAACTCTGCTCTTACGTTCCATCTCAGTATCTGTTGCTGAATAATAAACCATCCTGAAACTTAATTACCTTGGGGGAAACTTTGGGCTGAAGACAACATTTTGTTACTATCCTGTGATTGTGTTAGTTGTGATTCCTCTGCTAATTTGGGTTCACTCCTGAGGCTGAGTCCAGCTGGCAGAGGGCTGGCAGGCAGGACAGGTGAGCTCTTTCTCCTCTCAGTGGAGTATGCTGGCTTTCTCCAATGGTCCCATTATTCCAGAAGAGTAAGAGCCAAAGTTGCAGGATCTGAGGTTGGGAAGCCGCACCGTGTCACCTCTGTTGCATTTTCTGAGTTGACGGAAGTCATGTGGCCAGTACGGGAGCGTGAGCTGTAGAAATAGGCCTTCGGTGTTGAAGAGAGGATGTGCACTTAGGCCAGACTGTAAAAATAGGCCCCTACATGTGCAATGGTGCTGATATTCTGATGTCCTTTTCTTTCTCACAGAATTATTCAAATTGGGTGTCCTTGACTAGTGGGCCATTCTCCCATGCTCAGGCCGTTGTGCTCACAGCATTGTCCTTATTGGCATCTACAAGGGGAGACAGCGAAGAGAAGACAGCCTCCTGAAAGCTTTATTTCCCAAAGTCGCCCTCAGATTACTCAGATTGGCTTGCATTCCCTCAAACAGAAGTGTTTGTCCTTATTCATACTGGCTTTTGATCAGGGTCTTAGTAAGTCACTCAGGCGGTCCATAAACTTGCAGTTGTCCTATATCAGTCTCCTTGAAGAAGCAATCTTGTGTTTGCTTAGGACCGTGCAGCAAACCATTGCGCTATTTCTGATGATCTCGCCTAGGTTTCTCAATGATTGTGTTCATGTGTTGTGCTAAAGGGGTTGGAGGGTGTGAGACGGCCTTGCCCACCCAGCTGGGGTCCTCCCATGTCTTCCACATTTCTTCCAGGTTTCTTCCATTGTCACAGCAGCAGTGTTGCATGAGGGCAGGGAGTGCACCATCCCTACTACACCTAGCTCTGCCACTTTTGCTAATGTCCCATTGGCCAGTGTCAGCATGGCTGTAGCTTCTGGGGGTGGTTCATTGGGAGCCACAGAGCAGTCTAATGGAACCATGTGCCCTGTCATGACACAACACAGAGCAGAAGAGAACAGAGGTGAAGCGTGTGGTGGGGGGAGCACGAGGTGATCAGCAAAGGCTCTCTTGAGGAGGACTCACTGGCACGAGGAATCGAGCCAGGAGGTATCTGGGAAAGAGAGTGCCAGGCAGTGGGAATGACAGGCATACACTTCCTGGACATGTCTGCAGGGTCTTGGAACAACAAAGAGCTCCCTGGAGTTGGATGAAGTAGTGAGTGGGTGAGGAAGGAAGGAAGGACAAACTGAGAGACAGAACTGGGCTCTGGTCACAGAAGGCTTTGTTGAAACACTCAGATTTTCTTGTGAATGCAGCAGAAGGCCTTTGAGGATGACTGAGGTATGTTTCCAAAGGGTCTTCTAGTAGCTGTAGGGAAAATAGGCTGTAGAGCAGTCATGGTGAACCTTTTAGAGCTTTCCATGGTACCAACAGTTTACAGTGGCATGCGTGCCATATCCTTGCCACCACTACTCTAAAGGGTAAGACTGTGAGCAAGGATATACGTCAAGAGTTTTTGTGGAAGTCTAAGCCATAGATATGCTGTTGCCCAATGTGATGTGCCTGGATTCAGAAATTCAAGTGCCCAGGAAGTACTAATGAATTGGATGTGAGAAAGGTAAAGAAGATGAAGAATAGAGGATTAGTCCTAGAACTGTGGAAATGGTGGTACCATTATCTGTAGCATGGGCGTGGAGTAGGCAGGGCTGAACAATCAAGTCCTGTTTGATATGTGACATTTGTCATGTAGACAGTTGGCTGTGCAAGCTTGGAGTGTATAGAGTGGCTGGAGAGACAGGGTTCACTTTCTACACCAGGCCTATCTCTTCATGTTATCAAAGTATTATTTTTAAGGGCCTCATAGCATGATATGGTTGTTTCATAATGAATTTGACTGGAATTCTGTTGTTGGGTGCTTGTGTTTGTAGTTGTTCACTGTAAACAATACCATAGTTGACATCTTTGTAGCTAACGTTGCCTTCAATTCCTAGAACTGCGATCGCTGGATCAAAGGATGTGCCAAGTTTCAGGACTTAGGATAGCTTTTGCTAAATTTCCCTTCATTGGTAGTATAAGAAAGGGTCTCTTTTCCAATTCCTCAGCCTGAGTGCATGATCTGTTTTATTTTTTATCTGTGAATTGATGACTGGGAGTTCAGGCTAAGAGAGGCAGGTACCTCAGGTTAGAATGGGAGCTTTTTGTTTCTGCTTGGGAAGGGCTTAGGAACCTGGAATGCCAAGTGACATAGTGACGTGTGTGTGTGTGTGTGTGTGTGTGTGTGTGTGTGTAACAGTTCAGAGTCAGTGACATACATTTTTGAGGGGTTCATTACCCTCTGTGATTTTTGGAGTGGATTCTACCTGGGAACTTCTTATTCTTCTTCCAAGGGACAGAAGCTGGGAGTGTTTCTCCTGCTAGAGCACTGGTCATTTTCTGGGCTCACATTCAACTGTTGGGAAGGGGCACAGAGTCCAGCCCTCCTCCTCACCATAGTGCACTGCCGTGTCTGGGGGCAGCAATGGCATCCAGAGGCTGAGCAAGGCAGGGAACCGGGAGGGAGGCCAGAGGAGCCGAGGGAAGAGCAAGGAAGAGGGACAAAAATGGGAGAAACAAGTCAAAGTCTGGAATGATTTTTTTTCTGCGGAGTTTCTGTGATGCCTGAAATGTCTCTCTAGTGGGCCGTGATCACAATTGTGGCTGTTCCTGTTTTACAAGCAAGTTTACTGAGGTTTAGAGCCACTGATTTGACCCGAACTGCCATTGCGAGGTAGCTGCAGATGCAGGAACACACAGAAGTCTATTGCTGTACTCTGGGTTTCCCAGAGGTGGCATGGGCTGAAGAGGAAGAAGAGAGACGAGAGATGATCCAGGCCAGGGCCGCTGCTGAGATGATGCGATTTGAGGTGATGGATTAATGGGAATCATAGTAATGGGATATTATTATATTAACATGTTTCTTTGATGACTATTCTAGATAACAGTGATTGAATTGAAATACAGAAATGATAGAATCAATGTCAGGCATTCACAGGATGATGGAGGACAAGACAGAGAAAGGGAGACGGACCCCATATGGCTGTGGTCAACTAAAGCACAGTGTGGCCTAATTGTAATGAGTGGTTATATCACATATATGCTAGGTTATGAACTCTTAGGATGGGGGAAAGAAGGGAGAATATTGTATTAATAATTTTTAATATTTGATATATTAAAAGTTAATACTTTAGATACATTGAGTTAAATAAAATAGAAAGTTAATTTCACCTGTATCTGGTGTTTTTCTTTTCTCCACCAACGCTACTAGAAAATCCAAAAGTACATAGGTTGTTCACCAAATATGGATATGGAATGCTGCTTATTTTGAGCATCAGGGTGATTTCTCTATTTTATCATGACAGAAATCTTATTTTTTTATGAGGAGTAGAAGTCTCATCCCTTTAGAGCTACTATGCAGCCATGGATTAAGGCAGCAGACACAGTCCAGAGGGATGTGTGTTTGCTTTTCCTGCACCAATAGGGAAGTAAGGTAAAGACTTGGAAATAACTTGAATCCTGGCAAATTTGGACAGATGTTTAAAAAGGTGTAGCCTAGTGGCTAGGAAGCCTGGTGCTCTGTCGTGAGATTGCTTGGGTGTGGCTGGCTCAGGGTGTGCTAAAGAACTTTGAGCAAATGATCTCTACTTTCTGGTCCTCAGTTTCTTTGCTTATAAGTCATTTTACTCAGTGTTCTTATTTGCATCAACAAAATCATGACTCAGGAGGCACAAGGAGTTTGTGACATATTGCATGTTCTTAGTTCTTGTTAATTTGAGTATGTTTGATGGCCAGCTACCATGTAGATTGGTGTGAGGGAGGACAGAAGATTTCAGCCCTGTGGGGTACTGTGTGGTCTGCAGTGCTGTGTGGGAAGATGGCATTGTTGAATATATCATTCATTTATCCAGTGAATGTTAGCAATGCCCCTCACTGTGTAAGACACACATAGCAAAACCCTAGAAGAGGAGACTCGTGCAGGGTTTCTTTCTGGAGGGTACTGGGACAGTCAATAGGCAGCAGGTGTCAGAAGTGATCAAGATTCTTGATACTATGTTTAGGTCTTTGCATCTGACCATAGATTGCTCGGCTCATTAGCACTGGGTAGGCCTTACATGTGAAATCATGTGTTCATCACAAATTGGAATTGAGTAACAAAGTACCACAGACAAGACTGAGCCGTACATCTCCTGGACTTGTCTTAAGCTCATGATACAAAAAGTCAATAGCAGTGCTCTCTAAGCGCCTGAAAAACATCCTCTTAAAGGACCCTTACGAGATTATCCAGCCCCAACTTTTGCTCAGCATCCAGTTTTGTCTTGGTCATTTGAATGGGAAACTGCTTTACAGGGGAATCTTTGAAAAATCTATTTTTTTATTAATGCAAATTATACATTGACTTTGCCACTTTAACTTTTCTTTTTTTTTAATGGATTTGGTTGTTACAGGGTCTCATGCAGCTCAGACTCGTAGTAATCCTCCTGTTTTCAGCCTACCCAGTGCTGGATCACAGGCGTGCTCCACTACACCAGGACTCTGTGGCCGGCTCAGCCTGCCCTATGAGTGGGGTCAGCAACGCATGTGGTGCTGGGATTGAACCACAGTCCCTGCCCTTGCCTAAGCTTGCCTAAGCAAGTGCTTTAGTCCACTGAGCTATCTTGCTGCCTCATCCATTTTTAAGTTTCTAGCTCAGTGGTGTCCAGTACAGTAGCATGTGGTGCAACCAGTCACCACTACAATATCTAAAAGTTTCTCATCATCCTGAACAGAAATTGTTTTATTTATTTATTAAAAATATTCATTTTGGTTTTCTCCTTTTAATTAGCATGTGCTTGTGATACATAAGAAATCCATTCATCACAGGGAATTGAAAAAAAATGTATCTGTCACGTCTTGATCCTTTTGATTCCTCTCCCCCCCCCCCCCCCCATTTCTCATCTTCAGGATCACAGGCTCCTTCCTAGCTCCACACTCTTATTTCCTGGCTTCCTATCATCTTTTATTTTGCTTTTCAAATTGTCTATGCTTTGGGATTCACATGTGATTTTAGCCTTCTGAGTCTGATCCAAACAGAAATTCCACATCCCTCAAAAAATTTCCTGCTCAACCCAGTGAATGGTGGCCTCTGTTCTGCTTTCCGGCTCCTTGAACTTGGTCACTCTAGGTGCTGTATCTCCTATAGCTGCAATGACACGTTTATCCCTTCAGGTGTGGTTTGTTTCTCATAGCGTCGCATTTCTAAGAGCCCCCTGTGCTTTACCATGTATCAGCGCCTCATTCCTCTTGTACAGCTGGACCTTAGCGGTTGTACTGCTAGACCTCGCCTTATTTATCAAGTCATTTCTCAGTGAACATTGAGCGTGTTTCCACCTGTCAGTCGCTCCATCGTGCAAGCGTGTGACGCTTGCTCTTCCACTTCTTCTAGAGATATGCCTACCGGTAGGAGCGGAAGTCCCAGATCATACAGTATTTGTATTTTCATTTTCTTGAACCATACTGTTGTTTTCCGAATGACCACACTGTTTTAACATCCCAGCAATAATCGAGAATGGTTCCAGTTTTTCTACATTCTTGACAGCACTTGTTATTTTCCATTAAAAATAAAAATACCTCTGGCCATCTTCACGGGTAATAACTAATAGTTTGTTGTAGATTTAATTTGCATTTTGCTGCTGACTAATGGTATTGAGCATCTTTTCATGGGCTCATTTGTATATTTTATCGGAGAAATGTCAAAACATTATAAGACAGCGTTTTTATTTTTTATTTGTTTATTTTTTGTGTATTTGGTACAGGGTCTCACTACACAGCTTGGACTCATAATGATCCTCCTGTCTCAGCCTCCCCAGAAGTGGGATTATAGGCTTGCACCACCAAGCTTGGTTTTGGTGGCTGGCTCAGTGTGCATGAGGGCAGGTCCCACATAGCATGTGGTGCCAGGGATCAAATCCAGGCGCCTGTGCTTGCCTAAGCAGGCCCTTAGTTGGCTGAGCTATCTCACCAGCCCTAAGACAGCCCTTTTTAAAAAATTAAATTTTAATTTAATTTGTTTCAGTTTTGTTGAGGTATAATAGACAAATAAACTTGTATATATTTAATTGTACAGTGTGATGATTTGATATCTATATATATTTGGGAATGATCACACAATTAAGTTATTTAACACATTCATCAATTCACAGTTCCCTTTTAATGTGTATGAGGAAAACATTAAAAATAAACTGCCTTTGTGATTCTGTGTATACCAAACAGAATTGTTAACTATAGTCATTGTGTTTTACACAGCTGATCCTCACAACTGGTATTGAAAGTTTGGAAAGTTTCTACCCTCTGACCAGTAACTCTATTCTTTCTCCCTCCACACCCCCAGTCCCTGACAACCACCCTGTGGCTTTCTGTTTCTATGAGTCTAACATTTTTAGATGCCACACGTGACATAACACAGCATCTGTCTCTCTCACACTCACCTGAAAGCTTGGGAACAGAAACAAATGCTAAGTAATTTTGTTTTTCTCCCAAGCTTTATTATGCAAACTTTTAAACATCTGACAAGAGCTGGACGTGGTGGCCCATGCCTTAGTCCCAGCACTTGGGAGGAGCCAGGAGGATTGGTGTGAGTTCAAGACCAGCCTGGGCTAAAAAAATGAGCTCAAGGCCAGCCTGAACTGCATAGTGAGACCCTGTCTCAAAAAGACCAAAACAAAACAAAACAAAACAAAACAAAACAAAACCTAAACTAAATGTCTGACCACGCTGAAGGTACTTTTCAGTGGCTGTGCACCACAGTCTACTGGCCTTCCTTTCCACAGATAATCCATCTGTTCAGTTGTGCCTCTCTCTGTGAATCTGTTGGGGCATTTGATGTATTCAAGGTAAATTGTAGACGTGGCTGTGGACTTCCTCCTAAATAACTCTGCCATGAGAATGGAGTTTATTTTTCTTTTTGTGGAATACATATACAGTGAAAAGTGCAGCTCTAAAGTATATATCCACTGAGTTGGGACAGATGTGTTCATCCCTGAACCCAAACAAGCCACTGTCCCCATGTAGGACATTTACAGTTGCAGTTCATTGTCACTCCCCACCCTTAACCAAATGTCTGAGGCTTTTTTTCACTTTAAGTTAGGTTTTGTTTTTTTTTTTTTTTTGCCTGTTCTACAAATGCATAGCCATGACATTAGATATCACATACCTTTTGCTTTTTGACTTTTTTGAAGCATATGTTTCTAGGTGCTTTAACCCACATATAAATTGAGGTAACTGTGTTTAAGATAAAGAGCAGTTGGTTCACTCCCCTCCCCAACCTCCTTCCTATTTCTTCACTGTCCTTAACTTCTGCTCTTTACTGCTGATCTTTGGCAATCAAATGATTGTCTTTTTCAGAATGTGTTGTAAGTGAAATCATGTATTACATAACTTTTTAAAAAATGTATTTAGTACAGGGTCTACAGGGTCTCATTCCACAGATCAGACTCATTGTGATCCTCCTGTTTTCAGCCTCCCAAGCACTGGGATTATAGGCTCATGCCATCACACCCAGTCTCAGTTGTCATCTCAGCATGCCCTGGAGGCAGGGCCAACACAGCAGGCCCGGGATCAAAACCTGGTCCTTGCACCTGCCTAAACAGGTGCTTTCGTCCGCTGAGCTACCTTGCCGGCCTTTATATATAACTCTTCAGATGGACCTCTTCCACTCAGCACAAGGCCTGTATGATTCCCCCACATTGTTACACATACCAGAACTTCATCTGGTTAGTTTCTGGGTAGTTTCTCACTGTATGGGTGTGCTACAGTTTACTTATCCATTTAAGTGTTGGAGGATATTTGGTTTGTTTCTAGTTTTGGGTGATCGTAAATGAAGGCGGTATAAATTATTTTTTTTTGGTATAGACATAAATTTTAATTTCTCTAAATATCTAGAACTAGATGGGCCAGATCATATGATAGATATAGATATAATTTCATAAAGGAATTACCAAACTTTTCCAGAGTGTTTGCATCATTATCCATCATTATTCATAGTGTGTGAAGTCCAGTAGTTCCATAGCCTCCACAGCACTTAGTATGATTGGTATTTTTTAAAATATTTGATACAGGTTTATATCAAATTTTGAACTACAGTTCAGACACATAGTGATTCTCCTGTCTCAGCCTCCCCAGCGCTGGGATTACAGGTGTGAGCCACTGGTGTGCCTGGCATTCTGGGGCCTGCATGGCATATGGACTGAGGATCGAACTTGGGTCCTAATGCTTGCCAGGCAGGTGCTTAGACTGCTAAGCTATCTCCCAGCTCTATGGTGGCTATTTCGAATCAGGTCATTGTGATGGCTGTGGAGTAGGTTTAATTTATATTTCCCTATGACTGATGTTGAGCATTTTTTCCTGAGATTACTTCTGACCCCTGTTTTCTCTTTGCTAGAGTGCCTGTTCAGACTGCCCATTTTTAAAAAATTGAACAGTCTATTTCCTTACTGTTGTATTTTGAACATTCTTTGTATATTCAGTCTTTGGTCAGAAATACAGTTTGCAAATATCTTCTCCTGTTCTGCAGGATTTTCTTCTTTTTAACAGTGCCTTTGGCAGAGCAAAAATTTAAAAATCCAATGAAATCCAAATTATCAACATTTTCTTTTGTAGATTCCAGTTTTGGTGTTATGTCTAATCTTAGGTCACCAAGGTTTTCTCCTCTATTTTCTCATAAAAGTCATATAGTTTTTTAGGTCTGTGATATATTTTGAGAAAATTTTTGTATTTGGTGTGAGATTTAAATCAGTCCTCCCCTCTTTTTATATTTGACTATCCCAGTGTTCCAATACTGTCCGTGGAGAGACTCTGTATTAGTCCATTTTCTCAGTGGTGGACAAAATCCCTGACACCCATGGCTTAAAAGAGAAATAAGTTCGGTCCCTGGTTTCTCAGAGTTTAGTCCATGGTTGGCTGGCTTCAAGGCAAGGCATCTTGGGGAGATGGTGTGGGGAGCAAACCCGCTTAGCTCATGGCAGTTGGGAGGCCCAACAGGACAGCAGTGCTAGAAAGGAGCGGCTGCAGCACCAGATACGGAGACCACAGCCTCTGTGGCCCCCAGACATGCCCAGAAGTATGATTTATTAATCTCCTGGTGGCTCCCATACTAATCAAGTTGACAGTTAAGCCTAATGGCCATAGATTGTTTTTATCTCTCAATTTACAAATAGTTCCCTACCTACTCACTTCCATGGGTGACTGACGAGGTTTTAAAAATATATATTGTGAATGCAAGGATTTAAGATTTGTATGGATTTCAGGCCATCAGGATAGCTCAGTGGACTAAAGCGCTTGCTTAGGCAAGCTTAGGCAAGTGCAGGGACGGTGGTTGGATCACCCCCAGGGTGGGCTGAGCCAGCCACAGGGTCTGTAATCCCAGTGCTAGGGAGGCTGAAAACAGGAGAATCACTATGAGTCTGAGCATTGTAGTGAGACCCTGCAACAACCAAATACATTTAAAAAAAAAATTGTATGGATTTTAATGCATTGCAATTGATATAATTACCATCTTATCAAAACTCAAGTTGTTCAACTTTTGGCCTGTGGGAATATCATCAGCTTGGCCTCTGTGTCCTTTCACATAACCCTATATGGTTTGTGTCTACACTACTTGATATGAAAGGCATCCAGTTACTTTTATAACTTCGCAAAAATGTCAACTGGCCATGTTTGTCTGCATCTATTTCTCTTCCTTTTAAAAAAGGTATGACTCATTATGTTGTACTTATGTATGAGAGACTGTGATTTTTGATACATGTATACATATTTCATGACTACTTGATTCTGTTTCATTGAGCTGCGTCAGTGCCACGTTGTCAGGATTATTGTAGCTGTGTAGCAATTCTTAAAACTGAATAGTTTATAGCTTCCAATTTTTTTATTTTATAAAATTGTTTAGGCTACTCAGTTCCTTTTAGAAATGACTTATCTAAATCTATGCAAATAATCTTGTTGGGATTTTAATTGCATTTGAATAAAATTTATAGAATGATTTTGTGGACAGTTGATAGCTATCAATTCTTCTAATCCACCAAGATGTTGCATCACTTTATTCATTTAAGTCTTTTTTTTTTTTTTTTTTTTTCCTGTGGAACTGGGGTTTGAACTCACGACCTTGCACTTGCCAGACAGGCACTTGTGCCACGGAGCTATCTCCCTGGTCCCTCATTTAAATCTTATTTTATTTCTTGCACCAGCATGTTGTAGTTTTCAGTATACAGGTTTTGTTTGCTTTTTTTGTCACATTTATACCCAGGTGTTATTTTAATTTTGCATCTTTTCTAAGTGATTTTTACTTCAGTATTTTTTGGTTTGTAATTGTTGATTTTTAGTATTAGAAATGTGGTTGATTTTTGGGTTGACTTTGTATTCTGTGACCTTAAGCATGCCAGGATTTTTTCCACCTAGAGTCTATGGAGTTTTTACATAGGCGATCATGTCGTCTGTAAATAGGGATTGGAGAGTTACCTTTTAAAATTTTTAATTTATTATCAGACATGCCTGAATATCACATGGTTTCTCTTATGTAAGAAAACCAAGGTGCAAACAGAGAACAAAACCAAGGATAAGTAATAGGAAATGGAGATAGATAGATTGCAAATGCGAAGGGACCAAGGGGGGTGGGTAAGGGAGCTGGGAAGCAAGAAGAACTGAGGTGTGCCATGGACCGTTGCCAGCTCCCCCTGGCCACTGTAATCAGTATGTATTTCAAACTTGTGCTGCTAACATTTTTAAAAATACCACTTAAAAATGTGTTCTTATTTATTGTATTTGCTAAGGGTTCCACTGCATTGTTTAGTGGGAGCAGACCTCCCAACCTTGTTCTTGGTATTGGGAAGAAAGAATTAAGTTGATTTGAGCATTAAGGATGATGTAAGCTTCGGGCTTTTTGCTTGTTTTGGTAGGTGGCCTTTTCTTTATGCAGTTATGAAATTTCTTTCCTTTTTTTTTTTCTTAACTTTATTTATTTATATTATGGCCAGCTCAGCCTGCCCTGGGGGTGGGGCTGGTGCAGCATGTGGTGCCAGGGATCGAACTGCAATCCCTGTGGTTGCCTAAGCTTGTGCTTTAGAACTGCTGAGGTATCTCGCTGGCCCATGAAATTCCTTTCTGTCTCTGGTTTCTTCTGAGTTTTTATGGTGAATGAATGTTGGGTTAGATTAAATGCTTTTGTCCCCTTCTGCATTGATCAGTATGGTCAGATGGTTGATCTTGAGGCTATTAATAGAGTAGACCTTTCTTTTTAGAATTCTGACCAGCCTCACATTCTTGGAATAGCCCCACTTGGTTGTAATGTATTAGTATATAATACGTTGCCGACATTCATGTATTAGAAAACTGTTGAGGGTTTTTGTATCTGTGTTCATGAGGGATATTGGTTTGTGGATTTTCTTTGTCTTATGTTGTCTTTGTTCAGTTTAAGTATCAGGATAATGCCAGGCTTGTATTAAGCTTCATACTGATTTGAGAAGGATTCGCTGTACTTCTGTTCTCCTGAAGAGACTATACAGAATTAGTATTAATTCTTCTTTATTATGTTGGTTGGAATTCACCAGCAAAATTATTTGGGCCTGGAGAGTTTTGTGCAAGGAATTTTTTAATTTTTTTGGCTGAACCCTGGTCTTTGCACTCAGCTGCATCCCCAGCCCTTAAAAAAATCAACCAATTAATTTTGGGTTTTGAGACAAAATTTTGCAAAGTTGCCCAGGCTGGGCTCGAACTCAGCCTCCCAGAGTGCTGGGATTATAGGTACCACCACAACTGGCCAGAAGGTTTTAAACTACAAACTGAAGTTTTTAATCATTTAAGGATTATTTCTGTAATGTATTTTTTCTTGGGTAAATTTTGGTAGTTTGTGGCTTTGCAGGACTTGGTACATTTTATTTAAATCAGTGAATTTACATGTATATAATTGCAGTTTTTTTTAATTATTATCCTTTTAGTGATATTTGAACCTGTAGTGAGGTCCTTTCTTGATTTTGTTAATGTGTGGTTTTTCTCTTTTTCAATCTGGCTAGAAGTTTATTATTTTAATTTATGTTGTGAGGTTTTGGCTTTATTTTCTCTATTTTTCTGCCATCAATTTCACTGACTTGTTTTTACTATGTTTTTCCTTTCTTTTGTTTGTCTTGGATTTTTTCTGATGTTGTTTTCTTAGTTCTTGGGGTTGGTGCATAGACTGTAGATTTGAGATCTTTCTCTGTTCTACTCTAAGCATGCAATGTAGTAAATTTCCTCCTTGGGACTGGATCCCATAGATACTGATACGTTGTGCCTTTTCTTTCTTCTTTTGAGACAGGGTCTCTCTATGTATTATTATTATTATTATTATTATTATTATTATTATTATTATTATTATTATTATTACTATTTTGTACTGGGAATTTAATTCAGGACCTTGCGCTTGCCAGGCAGGTGTTTATGTCACGGAGCTATATCCCTGGCCCTTTGCGATGGAGTTTTGTAGTCCATGCTGGCCTCTAACTCATGGCAGTCTTCTGCCTCAGCCTCCTGAGTGCTGGGATTGCAGGTGTGCACTACCACATCAGGCTGATATGTTGTGTTTTCTTTGTTCTTCACTGTGTCTTCTAAGTTGTGTCATGGGGCTATGTGTGCTTTTTAAAAGTCTGTTGTTGGGCCAGAGAGATAGCTCAGTGGACTAAGCACCTGCTTAGGCAGGCACAGGGACTGGGGTTCAATTCCTGGTGCCACATGCCATGCCAGTCTCACTCCCGGACGCTTTGAGCTGGCCACCAAGTCTGAGCATGGTGGCACACACCTGTTATCCCATTGCTGGGAAGGCTGAGAACAGGAGGAACAGTATGAGTCCAAGCTGCATAGTGAGACCCTGCACAAGATATGTAAAAAAAAATCTGTTGTCTAACTCATAAATGGATAGTTGATAGTTGGATAGTTTCTGCTGTCTTTTTATTACTGATTTTTACTTTAATTCAATTACGAGCACATTTTGGGTAATTTCAGTCCTTTTAAAATGCTTGTGGTTTATTTATCACATCGGCTGTGTTCTCGTCTGGAGGGTGCGCTTGGCACTTGAATATTCTTTCTACTGTTGACGGGTACAGTGTTTGCAAAGTAAGCGCCCTGTGGCCATGGTATTCTTCGGATCTTCTATGCCATTCTGATTTTTCTGTCTAGTTGTCTTACTGATTACAAAAGGAGGCGTATTGACACCCTCTGCTTGGCTGTGGATTTGTCCCTGTCTCTTTCTGGTCCCCTGAGTTTTTGCTTCATGCTTCTTAGTTTTTTTGTTAAGCATATACACATTTAGAATGGTTGTGCATTCTGGGTGAATGAACCCATAATCAACATTGAAAGTGTCCTTTTATCCCTGGCCATTTCCTTTGCTCTGAAAGCTATTCTCTCTAGTACAACGCTGCCACTTCACATTTCTTTTTTTTTTTTTTTTTTTAGATTTAAAAAAATTGAGGTAAAAATTCACACAACATAAAATTCAACCTCTCAACCATTTAAAATGATATATTTGAGTGTTTTTTTAGTACAGGCTCAATGTTTTGCAACCATTATTACTGTTTCCATCTCAACATACATAAAAAGATACCTTGTACCTGTTAGTAGTCAGTTCCAATTACTCTGTAGTACATCTCCTGGCAACCACTAATCTATTTTCTACTGCTGTCATTTTGCATGTTCTGGATATTTCATATAAATGCAATCATACAATACAAGGCGTTTCCTACTTGGCTTCCTTCCTTCAGTAGAATGTCCTCAAATGTTACAGCATGTATTAATACCTTATTCTTTTTTCGTAGTACCTGGGATTGAATTCAGGACGTTGCTCTTGCCAGGCAGGTGCTTATTCTACTGAGCTATCTCCCTGGTCCTCTCATTCATTTTTATGGCTGAATAATATTCCCCTGCATAGATAGACTTGTTTTGCTTTTCCTCTGATCAGTAAATGGGCATTGGGGTTGTTTCCACATTATGGCAATTGTGTATAATGCTGCTCTGGACACTTCCCTGACTCAGAGGATGGGAACATTTGGGGAGTAAACTGTTTTTTCCTCAGCCACAGTCAAAGAATCATCCCCTGCTTCACTTTGGCAAGCAGCTAGGAAATCTAGAGCCAAAGTTCCTTTGATACGTTGTGTGGTTGTGCGTGATGGCTTTGCGTATATGCCAGTTTCCTGAAGGGTTAGCAGGGGCTCAGTGAGCCATTCAGCTGATGCATGCCAGGTTATAGAGTGTTCAAACTGGCTTCAGAAATGCAGAAAATGGCCACTTTCAAGACACTATTGTCATTAAGGCAAAATATGCACACCACCAAGGAGGAATGTGCATTTAATAAGAAAGAAAGATGAACACTCTTTTGGTTATACCACTCAGAGAAGAGCACTGTAAAATCCTGTGTTATACAGGGTGTTCCCACATAGACATATTTTTATGTGACTTTTAATGATAACTATGTGCATTTTGTAGTATCCTCTATTCTTCCTACGAAGTGGCTTAAGACATGAGTGACTTTCAGTATGATGAATGTTTTGTGCAGCATTTGTAATGGCTAGGGAGCATTCTAGTACCAAGGTAGTGTGAGTTGCCTGATGCTATTAGTGAGTTGGATTATCTCTTATTCTTCACTGTTATAAGCACAGCCTTCATGGCTGCTGTGGAAACAAAATCTTTGTAACATATTTTTACTTGTCTCTTGAAAAAATACACCTGGAATTGCCACATGCTTGTAAAGCTTTTTCTCACCTGTGGCATAATGATCCTTTTAAGGGGGATCCATCCGTTTATCTCTCTCATGGTTTAACAGTATAGCTTGTGGCCCTCTGTCTTCAGGGATAACAACAGTGGCAGTAAATGTCCAACATAAAGGCAACAGGGAAGAGATATGGTTTAAAAATATGTGGGGTGCAGTTGTTTCCAAGTAGCAAGGATTGTGCAAAAGTTACTTCAAAACTCCGGCTGGAGCTGCCATGGAAAACAGTTCTATTAGATAGATTTTTGATTTCAATATTGGAGATTGAACCTAGGGCCTCCTGCATGCTAGGCAAGGAATGGCCTCCACTGAGCTAGAGCCCTAGCTCCAAAGTTATTAGGAATATGTATCAGTATCTTTTTTTTTTTCTCCTGGTAGTGCAGGGATTGAACCCAGGGCCTTGCACATACAAGGCAAGCACTCTCCCACTGAACTCCACCGCCAGGAGGTTTTCCAAGTTCTGCAAAGATACCTGTGTGGTCATCTTCACCTTGCAGCAATTTTCAATGAGTGGTTGCTGAAGACCATAGATGCTGGTAAGGGAACATGCTGAGTCTTGTTTCGGGCACACATGACTAATTCATGATACCTAGAAAGGAGGCATTATATCTTTATTATCTGATAAAAAGTGACACCATTCTCCCCATTAATTCACATCAGTGTCTTTGCGTTTAAACAGTGTTAGATGTAGAAAGCGACACAGATAATTAACAATACTAAAATAATTTGTGCACATCTCTGGTTTAACGATTACTTTGTCTGATTTTTTTTTTTTCCAATCTTACTCACCTATGAGCTGAAAAAAAAAATGAATCTTAGGTTGCTTGGCCTGGAGAAGATGGAGCACCCAGCTAACTTGGTTTTGCAGTGTTTGCCTGATGGGCAGCTGTTTGCACCCTTCAAGGATGGAAGAGCAAGAAATATGATGAGACACATATACACACACACAATCACAATCACAAATGTGCACACTCATAAATTTCAAGCCTGTGTGAAAGTGGAGAGAGTAGTAGGACAATAGACTTCCCCATGTGTCCCCACAAGAATTGAGTCACACTCAGCCAACCTGTCCCTTTCTCCTGAACATCTGTATATTATTTAGAAGCAATTTGTGAACCATTTCATCTTCAATATATTTAAATATGTATTTCTAATAAACAGCAAGTACTCTTTTAAGCTTAACAAGATTACTATTATCACATCAACAATTCTTAATCAGATTTTTTCCTCTTAAACAACACATCAAAATATTTATACACAAAAGAAAATTATATTTGTCAAAGCAGCCACTGTGGCAGGCATCTGCCTTCCCCTCGCTTTGTTGGCATGACTTCCGATGTCCTTGAAACTGGGCATGGCGGCTCATGCCTGAGACCCCAGTTAGTAGGAGGCTGAAGGAGGATTATCAATTGGAGGTCAGCCTGGGCAATTTAAGATGACCTTGTCTCAAAATAAAAATAAAAAAGGGCCTGGGGAGAGGGATCAGTAGCTCTTACTAGTGAGGTCCTGAGTTCAAACTCTATCGCTACACACACTATACAAAATGCTTGAAGACTGTCTTTAGAATCACTTTATAAGATAGTAAACCTGGTCTGGCTTTCTCTCCATCTCTCCATCCATCCATCCATCCATCCATCCATCATCCATCCATCTATCCATCCATCCATCCAGCCATCCACCACCTTCACTGTGGTTGCTTCACCCATTCTCGATGGCAGTCGCATCCGTTCATTTAAAACACAGAAATAGTCTTCTCTCCTCTCTCAGAGAACAAGCTGTGTTGCCATTGAAGATGGCAGTGTTGTGGGCTTGAGTCTAAAAGGAACCTCAAAGAGAACTTTGGTGTTGGGATGACCCAGTAGCCACTCCGGCGGCTTGCTTGGAGAGGGGAGACCTAGTGCTGCATGACTACAATCCGGCTATTTGGGACTCTGAGGCTGGAGGATCAGATTTCAAGCCCAGCCTGGGCAATTTAGCAACTTAGTGATACCCTGTCTGACTCTACGAATGAATGAATGCATGGATGAGCTGAGAATGCAGCTCGCTGTGAAGGCCTTGCTTTCCATTTCCAGGACTGCAGAGCATACACTCTAGTTGGGTAGATTCGTCTTCCCTTCCTGGCCCTCTGCTCTCTCCCTTCCTTCCACTGATGATGTGTTAACGCCTTAGGTAGCAGGAAGACCGAAGTAGACTTGCACTGTGGCACTCACAATGCCGACACGTACTGCACAGTAGGAGTCATGCTGGGTCCTGAGCCTCGGTCATGATCCTCATCCATCTGGTGATGAGAGCTTAGGCTGACCCTTGAGGACAGTGCACGAGAGGGTGGTGTCCCGGGCAGAGGGGAAAGTGTGTGCCCGAGCCCTGAGGTGGGAAAGGCTGGGACATGCAGGGAACCAGATGAAATGCACTGTGGCTGGAGGACAGGGTGTTTCAGGTCGAGCCAGTTTCCTTTCTTGAACTTGGGTTCCTTTACGTCTTCTTCCTGCCCCCACCTTCCTTACCATAGGGAAGTGAGGCCGTCTCATGTGCCAAATGGAATAAAACTCACTAATCTACGATCTCCACCTCTTAAATACAATTTGAAAGCATAACGTGGATTTATGGGTCCCCTAAGGTAGAGGCAGCTCCTTTCCCACCACCGCAGCAGCATACCCGCAGCAGCATACCCGAGTCACCCCATAGTAGTAATAGATGGGGGTGACCTGGGAGGGGGACCAAGGCAGGTGCCAAGAGGTGGGGAAATGGAAGCGCATTTTCAGTCCCTGGCTTTGTGGCTTATTATTAACCGCAGTGCAGAAAATGTCTCCACAGAGTTATGAAAAATTCATTAGCAGCGTACTACAGGTCTGAGGAGCTGGTCGTTTCTGAGCAGAAGAACGCTAATGAGAGCTGTCTTCACTTAGCTCAGATTGAGGGGACGGCTCCCTCATGTCTCGGCTCCCTCATGTCTTGGTCCCCTGTCTCTGACATTTCCTCATAGCCAGCCACCCTTAGTCCTCTAAGATGGGACCTTGGCATCAGCGAAGGTGGAGCTGGCAATCGCAGGGGATGGGCAGCCCAGGCAGCGCCTGGAAGCTCAGGTCTCGGGGAGGAGGCCCTGGGTGTTCACTGGGCATCTGTAGTGTTCATCTTGTCTCCCAGATGTGAGCCTTCTATTTGTTGTTGTTTTCAGCAGTACTGGGAATCAAATCCAGAGATTTAGCACTGGAAGCTGTTTCTCTCCCTTTTTTGGAGGCAGGGTCTCACTGAGCCCGCCCAGGCTGGGCCTGAACATGCAGTCGTCTTGCCTCAGCCTCCCGGAGCCCTCTGCGATTGTAGGCGTGCATCACCACACCTCTTTAGCTTTGCGGATGTTTCTTCTTTCTCTCGGGTCTGCTTCCTCTCCACATTGAGCACCTGCCACAGGCCATGCAGGGGTCCGGATGCTGGGGATATGTTTGTGAGTCAAAAAGGCAAACAGCCCTGCTCTTGCAGAGTACATGTCCTTGTTGGGTGGGGGACCGACGTCAACAGACAGGCAAAGAGAGTGAGGGAGCTATGGCGCATAGCAAGAGACACTAGGGTCAGAAAGATGTGTAGAGCAGGCTGCAAGGAAAGGTGGCATTTGTACGGAGGCTGAAAGGCGACCCAGGAGGCTTTCTATGTGAGCCCCGGCTTGTGCAGAGGCCCCGCCGTCCCAGAGAAAGTGTGATCAGAATGGAGTAGTAAAGGCGAGGCTGAGAAATGAAAGAGCTCAGGTCATCCGGCCTTTCAGACCCATGTAAGGAAGTACACTGGAGGCTTTTGGGGAGAGGCGGGACACCAGGCTGGTGAACTGTGTTTGGATTTGGAATATATTTAGGAATTACAGCAAACAGGATTTCCACTTCTTTTTTGGATGTAGGGTCTCACTATGCAGTTCAGACTCGTAGTATTTCTCCTGTCTCAGTCTCCCAGCGCTGGGATTACAGTTGTGCACCACTATACCCAGTTTCATGGCTGGCACAGCATGTGATACCAAGAATTGAACTCAGCTCCTTGTGCTTGCCAGGCAGGTGCTTAGACTGCTGAGCTATCTCCCCGGCCCTCCACTTGTATTTGAACTTGCCTGTTGACTGATGGAAAACTGATAACTGTCTTCCTCCACATTCTTTGGTTACAGTAACAGAAGCTTCTCTCTGCTTAAGCAAAAGGAGTGAGTTGTTTGTCTTATGCAACTTGAGGAGCTTTTGGACGCACCAGCTGAACCACAGGCAAGAATCTCCCTCTCACTCTCAGCTCTACTTTTTTCTGTGCTGCTTTCAGTCAGGAAGTCTTTCCTTATGGTGACAGAGTAGCTGCTGGATGCTCCACAGTTACATTTTATCCCCTTAGCTATGAACAGGAAAAGCACAATTGTTTCCTAGTGGCTCCAGTCAATGTCTGGAGCATTCCTCTCCCTGGTCGGGTCTGAGTCATTATTTCTGGGGTTCTCGTTGGTTAGTTCTGAAGCCAGAGAGTGAGGTCAGCCTTTCCCAATCTGTGTCCACTGAGCGTGTGTGTTCTGCAAAGGAAATGGGGGGGGGGTGCATTGACTTAAATGCAGGGAGTGTGGCTGGAGGAAGCACCAGGGTCTGTCGTCCCAGAATGGTGAGAAGGAGTCCTGCAAATGCAGGAAGCTCTCAGTAGGGTTGAAAGATCAAAAGGATAAAGGACAAGGCGCCTGGGCTAGAGATGTAGCTTGGGGTGGCGCTCTTGCCTAGCATGTGTGAAGCCCTGGGTTCCAGCCCCAGTGCTGCAGACGAAGCCCCACCAACAAAGACGTTGCCCACGAGAGAGCAGTTCAGAGTCTTTCACATTGCCATTGACCAAGTCTGCGGGATTTAGATGACAGCCCTTCCGCTAGCTCTCAGGGCAGCCCAGATAGGACCACCTTGCTGGGCAGGGCAACAAGGGCAGGCTGTGAATCTTCATGGGGGCAGAGAGTCGGGTAGAGCGCATCACCCAGGTCCCAGCTCTGCCAACTTCTTGCTGCTGTGTGACTCGTGCAAATTATGGAGCTCTGCTGAGCCACCACTGAGGACCCTGAGGGGATCCGAGGAAAGAAGGTTTTTAATGAACTTGGGAAACTGTGCCCCCGAGGCAGATAAAATGCCAGATACTCAGTTAAACCTGAATTTCAGATAAACAGCAAATACTTTTGCAGTGTAAGTTTCATGGGACATACTTTAAACATATCGGCCCCTTATGGTTTCAGTGAATTTATAGAAGTGAATTGGGTTGGTCTGGAAAGATCTATGTTTGATTTGATGTGAAAGTTCTAAGTTAACTTCTGAGCTCTATTTGGAAATTGTCTGGTGGATTTGTTCATGTGGGATCCTGATACCTTGGAGACTGAGTAACAGGCTGCTCTGAGCTGTGACTGGAGGCTTAAGTGAGATATGAGAACTTGTGCTTGATTGGTCCTAGAGTTGGCAGGTGCGATTTTGACAGTTTTGTTTCTTTTTTGCATCAGGAATTGAACACAGGACCTTGCTCTTGCCAGACAGGCACTGTGCCACTGAGCTATATTGCTAGCCCCAATTTTGATAGTTTTAACTCTGCGTGTTGTCCCAGAGCCAAGCAGCCATGCCCTCATTAGTATAAGGGTGTGGCTTGAGTCCAAGCCATGAACACGCACTCCTCTTAGAAGCACGTTCTGCAGGCCTACTTCCTAAGTCTTTTTATCTATCTCTCATCTTCACGCCCTGATTTAACACTTGGGACCCTTACAAATGAACTCCTGGGGGCATCAGCAGCCTCTGCGGGGTGCCCGGGAGCAGGGTGTGGGTGGGATACACCCAGGTGTTCTGTGTTTCACACGGTCTGCCTTTTGCTTGCGATCACTTGAAATGGAAATAGTTTCCCAGCTTGGTGTTTGTATGCGTGTGACGCTCGGAGGGAAATGTTTTTAGATGCCTGTGGGAGATGCAGCCACTGAAGTCTCTGTTCTGCACGACTCTTGCTGCTCGTGGTGGGGCTTATGAGGCCGTGGTGGCGGATGGAATCATGCTTCGTGCTTCCAGAAGAGAGCTCTTACCAGAGAAAGCAAAGTGGTCTGAGGGTTCGTTTCCACGTCAGCCTTCCTTTTGTAACTGGAGCAGGCACATGCTAGTGCTTGCTGGGTGCTCAGTGCTTTTCTGGGCTTCTGCCCCTGGCTACTAGAAGTGTTCTGCATAGGTGGGGAGTCTCGGGGGACCCCCAGAGGCTAGCCAGAGGTGCCAACACATGAGTTGGGGATATAGCTGGGAGGCAGAATGCTCGGTTTGTATCTGTGGGTCCCTGAGCTCTCCCTAGCGCCACAAACAAAACAAAACACAAAACCCAAACAAACAAAAGAAAGAAATGGCACATCTTGGGACCTGGCCTGGATTCCCGCAATTGCATTACATTTTAATGCTATTAGGTGATTTCTGTATGCACGCAAGCAGCAGAAGCCCCGGTGTCATCTTCAGATTAATTCCAGTATTAGCTCCATCAAAACCAAAAAAAAATTTTTATCATGGTGAAGCATACATAACTTTCTGTCACTTAGTCATTCCCATCTCCGTTTAACTGCAGATACACATCAGACGGAAGCACGGTATTGTGTAATGGTCATGGAATCACGCCTGAGCCTTTTTGTATCGTTCTTCATGGAAATTCTATTGCTACTGTTATTAAACAATAACTCCCCATTGCGCCGTTTCCTCCCCTCGGGAGCTCTGTTGTACTCTACTTTCTGTCTTGCCGAGTCTAAGTTCCTCAGATAAATGGATTCAGAGTAATATTTCTTCTCTTGTGCCTATCTTCTTCCACTTAGGATACTGTTTTCAGTACCCTGTTTTACATCCCCAACTCATGCTTTGGCACCTCTGGATAGCTGCTGGGGAGCCCAAGACTCCCCACTGATGCAGAACACTTCTAGTAGCCAGGGGCAGAAGCCGAGAAAAGCACTGAGCACCCAGGAAGCACTAGCACACGCTACGCATGTTGTAGCATGTTTCAATGCACATTTCTTTTTATGACTGAGTCATATATCGTGTTTTGCTGCAGTTAAAAACATATGGGGGAGGAGAGGGGCGGAAAGGCTTCCCAGGCTCTAACTTCATACTGTGGTATGTGGTAATTGCTGTGCTTTCACCTGCCAGCATGTGGTTGGTGTCTGGGAAAGGCTTGGCCTTTATTTTGACGTCAGTAATACAGTAGTGATAAAATAATTTCCTACCAGTGAGCATTATTCTTTGGGGCTGACAATGAGCCAGAGGCTAGGAGAATTATTCTGTATATGTGATCGTCATTTCATTTATGCATAAACCTGGGGAAGGAAAATACATTTGGCACCTGGTAAAACTAAGGCACACAGAGGTCGAGTGGGTCTCCTGAGCATGTGCGGGGTACGAAGCGAGACCTGACAGCCTCCCCGTCTGCTTACCCCAGGCCAAGCTGAGGATGGTAGGCTGGCAAGCCTGCAAGGAGGACCTGAGACTTGTTATTTTTTCCTGCTAGCATCAAGCCTCTGGGCTTTTGTGCATGCCAGGTGGGTGCTGTCCCTCTGAGCTATATCCCCAGCCTGACTTTTAAATTATGCTTACCTACTGCAGGGGAAGGGTCGGAGTTGAAGGTCCTTGGATGATCACTGTCCAGAGCAGGGCCATCTGTGGTTGTTACCGTAGGGGGCTGATGGTGACTTTTCTCCTCTGAACTAGCGCATGGAGCTCTTGCTAGGCAGACCAACCACTTCCCTTCTTTGAAGCAGCCCGACATATGCAAATCACATCTATAATTCACCTCTAAAGCCTCCGATTCCAGATTTCTGAGATGCTAATTAGGACCTAGGGAGCATTTGTCATCCTTAGGAGTGCTTTGCTTGTCCTGTTCGGTGCTCAGAGCATCCTTGTCCACAAGTTATCAGGGCTTCTGTTTTTGTATCAGGAAACAAGATGAGTCAGTGAGCGCTCCACATGGTCTGCTGAGAAGGAAACTGAGGCTAGGATGCAGAGACAGCTGATCTTTTTTTCTTTTCTTGCGTTGTTTGATGTCAGGTCTACATGAGTAAGCTCTGTAGGTAGGGCATCACTCTGTGAAAAACTGCCCTGGACCGTGTCCTGAGTTAACAGATGCATAGGTACACACACACACAAAAACACACACACACACACACACACACAAACACACGCATGGGCGCAGTCCTGGCTGCAAGTTAAAGATTTGCTCCTCACTGTCTATTCATCTTAGAGAAAAAAAAAAAAAAAAAAAAAATATATATATATATATATTTCCATCTATAATATATAGATCCTATTAAGACATTGATTGCTTGGGATTACTATTTAATGAGACGTTACATGTAAAAATCTTTGCTTTGTATTAGGCATACAGAAAGTAATACCACAAGTAGCTATTCCTAATTATGTCATCATAATTATTATGTGAAATGCTGGCATGTATTAAAACACTACTGAATAACTTTGTAATTAATTAAAAACTATCAGCCAGGTGTCGTTGCACACTCCTGTAATCCCAGCGCTCGGGAGGCTGAGGTGGGAGGACCGCCAGGAGGCCACCTCAGCCTGGCTTCCACAGTGGGTTCATGGCAAGCCTGGACTGTACAGCGAGGCCTTGCCTCAAGCAAAACAAAACAAAGCAACACTTCCAAGGCAGCTATCACATTAGCTCTCTTCTCCTTCAAAGTAGGAATAGTAGGAGTTAGTTAATTTTTAAAATGTTATTTTTTTTCTTTCATAAGAAATTTAAACAGACAGGGAAAAATAATATAACAGGTTTCCATGTGTTTACCACCAGATTCAACAATAACCAACATTTTATCAATCCTGTTTTGTTTCTATCCCATGTATGTGCATGTGTGTGCGTGTGTGTGCACGCATGTGTGTGTGTGTGTGGGGGGAGTATTGTGAAGCAGAGGCTGCCCACTTTGATGTGTAAACACTTTATTATGCTTCTCAAATAGGTGAGTCTTTTTAAAATTAATATATGCACAAAACTATTTCCATAGCTTAGAAAACAAAAAAGATTAACTTCTTGATGTCATTTAATACCCATGTTCAAATATCTCCAGATATTTCAAAAATGACTTGTTGCAGTTGATTTATTTGATTCAGAATCCATATAAGGATCTTGTGTTGTGTTTAGCTTGTGTATTTATCAGCTTTCTGTTACTATAATAAACACTTCAGTTAATTAACCTACTAAGAAAAAGGTTTATTTTGACTTAAGGTTTTAGGCTTCTGGTGAAAATGCCACATGGTGATGTTTGATATTTACCTCAGGGCTGGGAAGTGTAAAAGAAAAAGAAAAGAAGAGGAAGGGACTAGGTCACCCTTGTCTTCAAGAACACTCCCCCAGTGGCTTGAGGACCTCCCGCTAGGCCAGGCCCCACCTCTTAAAGCTTCTATTGCTTCCCAGTATTGCAGACTCGAAAACAGTCCTTTAGCACATGGGCCTTTGGGGAAGCCTTAAGACTCAAGCCATTGGGTGTTTCTGTGTCTCTAAAGATCTTAATCTTCATAGTTCCCCCTTCTTTTATTCTCTTGGAGTCATTTGCCATGGTGACTTTTCTTGCTTCCTTGGAGTATTGTTTAACTTGTTCCTCTGTCCCCCATGTTTCCCATAAAATGATACATTGATTCAGGGTTGTTTGATTAGGTACAAGATTTTGTTTTTTCATTTGCAAGAATACTTTATAGGTGATATGTTGATCCTAAAGTGTGCAGTATCTGGATATCACACTTCTAATTTTGTATTTTTATTTTTAATTTTTTTTCCTGTTATTTGGTTTTAAATGTGACAAGTAACCAAACAGAATCAGGGTTAGTGTCCTAAGCTTCCTGTCATAAGAAGATGTCCTAACACTCTTTCACCCACTGATACCTGTATCCTGAGCCTTTACTCTATTAGAAGTTATAGTATAGCATCTTTTCTAATTGGATCATTCCTACTTTGTTATCAACCAAGAGTTACTTTACAAATACCATTTGTTGGACTGGCGAGATAACTCAGTGGTCTAAAGCGCCTGCTTAGGCAACTGCAGGTACCGCAGTTCAATCCCTGGCACCACATGCTGTGCCAGCCCCACCCCCAGGGCAGGCTGAGCCAGCCATAACATAAATAAATAAAGTAAAAAAAAAAAAAAAGAAACAAATACCATTTGTTTATGCATTTATGGTTACCCTGAGATGCAGCTTACCTGCACAGTTAGGATTAGTGCTGATTCTGTTCTTTTATAATTTTTAAGATGAATTGGTACCCTCATAACTTCTGAAGTTGATTAGTTATTGATTTTTAAGAATATTATTATAAACTCATGCATTAGAACTCCCACCTTTTATGTGATATGTTTCAATCCCCTGTAGCCATTACTATGTGGGGTTCCTAAAAGTGTCCCATCTTTGGCCAGTGGCAGCCATACTGAGTGCCTCCGAGGAGGTCTGGATATGGTCCCAGTTGTTGTGAATGGGTTTTATGCTTGCTCGGACAACCAGTTGTCCTGGGGCCATTGTGTTCCACACACCTGGAGTCAGCTGTCTTGAAGAAGCCTTGATCCCTTTCAGAAAGATCTGCTCCTCAGAAGTCACTGTTCGGGTGTGCAGGGGCACATTGCTACTGGGTTATCATTTCAGAAGACAGAATGAGGAAAATGGGAGAATATGTTCTTAATGATGCTTCCAATGCCAATATAAGGCTGTATGATTTTACTTAACTTTTTTGATCTCTGTTAAGGTAGGAATCTTGATTTCTAACTATATTGACCTATATATTCATTATACAACTTCTAAAATAAGATTATTTGCACTGCTATTGTTTTATAAAATGTTGAATATAATTAAGAGTGGGATTTTTTGTCTTTTGCAGTTTCTTTTGGCCAGTAAGACATGTCATATGAAACTTTTTTTAAACAATTACTTGAGACCATAATGTTTTTTAAATTTTTTATTTATTTTTGTTATTTTTTATTGTATTTAATAAGAAATAACAATGCATAGTTTTAAAACATGTAGTAGTACATTTCTAGTATTTGATACACTGTATATTGTTGTCCTCATAGTAGTTATACAGAGCACAGTGTGTAGACGTGATAATTTTTCTAGTCATTATTGGTACAAAAAATTTCTCCTCATTGAACTAAGAGAAAGTAGTTGTATAATGAATATATAGGTCAATATAG
>PVKN010001986.1:0-46021 GCA_004027915.1 Capromys pilorides
ACACTCCAGGCTGCAGCCATGATGGCCTCACCCCCCAACCTGGAGCTAGGACCGGGAGGGAGGGCAGGCTGCACACCCAGGAAGCAGCGAGGGACACACAGGGACCTCAGCACTCACCTTGGGTCCCATCTCTCCTGGAGGCCCAACTGGCCCCTGGGGTCCCTGAGGGCCCTGAAAGACAGACAGACATTGGGAGACAACAGCCTGGGCCTCCCTTGGGTCTGAGGCTCAGTTGTGCAATCTGGAGCAGTGAGTGAGGGAACCAGGAACCAAGCAGCACAACCCTCAGGGACCCCTAGTCACGCCAAGGAGGAGGGCCTGGCATCCACAGCTCCTGCTCTCTGTCTGCGAGGGTGCCCCACCACACGCCCGTGCCTATCCACCCTCACTGAAGCCCAGCAGGGTGACACCTGCTCGCTCTCTCTGCCCTTTGTTTCATCCCCTCTCCACCCAGTCTGCTGCCCCCTGCTCCCTGAGGAATCCAGAGAGTGTCCAGGGAGCTTCCTCCTGACCCCAAGAGCTGCCCTCCCCTGAATCTCCATCATCATCATCCCTCCTTACAGGGTGCTTACAAGCTCTAAAGCACCTATTCTGTCCCCAACACCCCGTCCCTCTGGAGCCTCCTCTGAAGGGCAAGGCAATGGGGTCACCGCCTCTGTTCCATGCCCCTCAGAGGCTCCTGTGCCATTCGGATGGGGATGGGCACTCCAGGGCCCCAGGGCCGCCTCCTTGTGCTGCCCAGCAGCACCCCACCACCACTCTGTGCCCAGCACCCTCGCTGCCTTTTCTCATGCCCTCCTCACCACAGAATGACCTAGGTCTCCATTTCCCTAGTGGGAACCAGGTCGGAGCCCCCCAGAACCCTGACAGGCCCTCGTCAATGCCTCTCCTTGTCTGACCATACAGCCCATAGCCCAGGCGGTGATACCTCTAAGACTAGTCTGCCAGGAGCAGGGACACCACAGAGGCAAAGGAAGGGGCTTACCGGTTCTCCTGGGAGCCCCTTGGTGCCTGGGGGGCCTGAGGGACCTGGGATGCCCTGCAGAGGAAGACACAGGGGACCTCAGCCCCTCCCTAACCTTCTCCACCCAGCCTGTCCCTTTGACCTCTGGACATGGCTGAAGTGTCTCAGGGCCCCTCCCCCACAGCCTTGCGATGGGTACTAAGGCTGAGATCGTGCAGCAGGAGCCATGTTCAAGGGGCTTCTACGTGGGGGTGTGACATTTCCACTGCAAGTGGGAACTCGGCTGTTCTGCCCAGCTCGCCCCAAAGCCCCATGCTGGGCATTGCAGGAACTGATTCTACTCACGAGAAAGCCTCGAGGCCCCAGGTGGCCTCGCTCGCCAGCTGCGCCCTGGAAGTACATGTGGGGTCATTAGAGGCACACATCACAGGGCAGGGGGTGGGGCGGGTGGGGGTCTAGTGGCCATCCAGGTGTCCTAGGCCTACATACCTGCTGTCCAGGTGGGCCTGGTCTTCCCCAAGGTCCTGCAGGGCCCTGAGGAAGCAGATAAGCAGAGCTGCACAAGGACTGTGACAGCCCTGCACCAGAAGGAGCCCACCCCAGGAGCCGGGAGAGGAGCCTGGACTAGTGTCGCCAGCCACTGTTCCCACTGTGCAGCCGGGAAAATCAAGGCCAGCAAAGAGTAGCAGTGTCCCAGAGTCACTAGGTGCCGAGGACCAAGAGCCAAGCATCTCTTCCTACTGATGGGGAATCAGAGGCCTCCTGAGAGGCCTGGGCTCCCAAGGCTCCAGGGCACAATGACCCCCCTTACTCTCCTTGTCCCTGCCTGGTGTCCTCTTGCTCATGGGCTGCAGTGGGCAGGAGCGGGGGGTAGATGATTCTCAGGAATGCAGCCTCTCCAGGATGCCCTGTGGTTCCCCCAAGGGGCCTGGTGCTGGGCCCTGACCCAGTGGGATGAGGGTGAGGACGGGCAGCCCAGAGGGCTCATACCTTCTGGCCCCTGGACCCCTGCTCTCCAGCTGGTCCATCTGGTCCTCGGGGACCCTGGAATGGGAGGAAGGTTCTAGCATGGTGGACGGCAGGGGTCTCCTTCAGGCTGGGAGCTGGGTGGGTGGGCTACCCAGAGCCCAGGACCTTCCCTTCACAGCCCCTCCCCTTGCCCACCCACTGCCACCTGAGGCAGGTCACTGGCCTGCAAAGATGGCCCAGGTGGCTCTTCCAGAATGAAGCTGGCCCACGCACAGCCGCATCTAAGGAGGTCTCAGAGCCAGGGCTACTGGCACCGTCTACAAACACAACAGTCACGGAGCCCAAAGCAGGTGGATGAAAAATTTGAGCCCTGATGCACTCAGAGAATTCACAAGACCTTGCCTCAAGAATTGCAACCAACAGACAAAAAAGGCCAACCAACCACATAAGGGTACAAAATGGGAGTCCACCCAAAAGACGTAGACACGGCTCAGGAAAGGAAAAATAATGTTCTTTAATAAACGCTGTTAACCTTCTAGGGCAGTCCCTAGAGGATGTCATACGTATTGCAGAAAACCTACCACACTGCCAGCCCTTACAGAAACTGAAGATGCATGCTATCGCGGCTCTCATGCCTAGATGTCCCTGCGAAGCCTCATGCACGCATACGTGGGGCTCTTTCAGAAGTGGCCGGGTTGCAAGTGTGTGACTGACTCATGGTGCAACGCTAGGATTGAGGTGGGCAGTGCACCAACTGGTGTGGCACCACCTTGATCCCCACAGCCTGGATACAATATTAGGGACAGAAAGAGGCCTGCCTCACCCCTGGCTTGCTGTGCCACCTTCCCCCCACTCTGAGTTGTCTCTGTTCTGCAACACCTGCCTGCCACGCCTCCCTGCCTTGGAGCCAGGCAACTATGGACTAAAGTCTCCCCAACCTGTGAGCCAGGTAGATCTTTCCTCCCTTAACTCTGGATGTCAGATATTTTGTCTCTGTGATGAGAAAAGAAACCGAGACGCCCACATAGCACTCTCAGTGACAGAGCAGCAGCTCACTGTGCTAATAAACGTCTGAAAGCCACTTGGAGCACCGCTGGTAACTGTAGCAGCCGAAAGTCACTTGTCTCGATCTCATGATGCCTCAATAAATTTAGAATTAAAACATTTATATCAGTTTTTTTTTTCCTGAGCAAAAATGTAAACATAACAATAAAAAAATAGATAATAGGAAGGAGTGAGACAGATCATTCTCTAATGGGAAGGGGATCAACAGCTGGGGTCTCATCACTGCAAACGTGAGCTAGCACAACTCTAACAAGTTTAAAAACAAATTGTCAAAGAATTGTTGAAGGAGAAGTGAAAGAACGCATGTGCGAACATGAAGACATTGGTATTACATAGTAAGTAAGTAGGGCCGGGGACCGAGCTTAGTGAGAAAGCCCTCTACTGCAAACAAGAGTGTTGTGGCGAGGACAGGGCTGTGTGATTCAGGGGACTCCTCACCATCTCTGAGCCTGTACTTCACTCCCAGAAATGTCCCTGTCCATGGAGGCCAGAGACCCCACAAGAGACTGGGGACAGCCGCCATCTCTCCAAGCCTTTCTAGCAGAAAGTTACCAGCATTCGCAGAAAAAGCTACACGCTTGTGTTTCCTAAGTAAGGAAAAAGTGAGATGGCAGTGAACCTGCCTGTGGTCACACAACGTGTAAGGAAGGACCTTAACTGGAGCCCAAGTCAGCTGGGTGCCCACTTGATTTCACCACGCAGCCTGTCATTGTTTATCAGGATGAAAGTGAGCTTCCTGCACCAGGGGTGTGCAAGGCACAACCTACAGAAGCCAGCCCCAGGCAGGGTGTCGGGGAAGACAAAGTGTGAAATCCTTGCTCACAGAAGCCCTACTAAGCAGCTGGGGCAAGCTGGGAGGCCGGCAGGCAGTTACCACATCTGGAAGTGGCCCAGGGAAGCCCGTAGGCAGAAACTCAGGACAACCCCATAGGTCTCACATTCTTGCCAAACCTTGCTGGGAGTGGGGCTCAGGTCTCCCTGCTCCCCTCTGGCCCGGAGATTTTGATGTGGTCAGGAGCCTGGGTTTCCTCAAGCAGGAGAGAAATTCTTGAGGCAGCCGATGGGAAGGGCTGAGATAGCTGGGGAGCCGGGACGGGCCTCTGTCGGGTAAGGCAGTGGCCAAGGCCCCGGAGGTTCCCCTGCCAGCTATTCCTGCTTCCAGAACTCGAGGGGACCCAGTGGTTAGCCTTGGTCCTTGTCCCTCACAGAGCCAGAGAATGTGGGCGTTTGGCAGCCCATCCCAGCAGGAGTGTCTCCTAATCTTTCCTCCCCACTGCTGCCTCAGACCATGTGGCTCAAGGGAAATTTTCAAACAAGCTGAATTCCAGCCAAGAGGTGGAAAAATCATCACAAATTCCCCCACAAGAGCTTGGCTATCTGGGCCCAGGCTGCCCCTGCTGTCTTGTTTCCTCTTTACAACAAGAACGCGTGCCTGGGCACCTGTACGCCAGTTGGCAGTAGACCATTCCATCCACCCACACTGCATGACTGAAAAGGGGGTTGAGTTCAATATGCAGAAGAGCTGGGTTCCCTGGGTTCAGATCCCGGGCGTGCCACTTCTAGCTGTGCAACCTGAAGCCACAACTTAACTTCTTTGTGCCTCTATTTCCTCACTATTAAACGGGACTAAGGATAGCACCTACCTATAAGGGTAGTACTGAGGATTAAATAAGTTAGTGCACGTGATGGTACCTGACACAAAGTGTTCATGATCACCAGGCCAGCCCTTATCTAAAACCCTCCATGGCTCCTAGTTACCTTTAGGGCATAACTGTGGAGCCCTGCCTGGCATGGAACCCGCTTGGTCACTGTTGACTGGGGAACCCTAAGCATGTCACCCCTCCCCCATCTTAGGACTCTCCTCTGCCAGCCTCTCTGCCTGCAGCCTGGCAATAGATCAAGTCCCCTTCTCCCAGGCTAGCCCTGGTTCTCCTTCTCAGGGGAGGTGCCCCCAGCAGCCAGGGTTCTCATCATCTACATGCTGACGGTCTATGTCTGCCTAGCAGCATGTGTGACCTGTTCCCTGGGTCGCAAGGGCAGGTACGTCATGCCTCGTCTGTCCCCTGTGGTATCTGCAGGGCCTCTCAAGGAAGGTGGAGGCTGAATAAATGTGGCTGAATGGATGATGGAGTGAATAATGAATGGATGAATGGATGGATGGATGGATGGATGGATGGATGGATGAATGAATGAATGAATGAAGCACTGGTACCAGAATCCATCTCTGTCAAATGGACAATGAAGCCTGGGGCTCAGGAATAGGCTAAAAGAATAGCAGCAGGAGTGAGAGGTCCGACGTGCAGCACCAGGCTGCACGAGCCCGAGGTCCTGCCATGGGCTGCAAGTCACAGAGCTCAGGGACAGAACAAGGTCTTCTGCTGTGGGCCTGCCCTTATCCACCTCAGCCTGGAGTCTGGGCCAACTTACCCTGCGACCCTTTGCTCCGCGCATGCCTGGTGGGCCCCGTGATCCTCGAGGACCCTGTTGGGGGAGGAAGGTTGGGAAGTTCTTTTCAGGGTTTGAGACCAACACAGGGGACTAGGAGCATGGAGCAGACGTGGTGGGCTGCAGCCCCACCTGAGAGGGCCTTTGGGGAGAAGTAGCTGCTGCCCTAGATCAGAGGCCCAGGCATCCCTAGGATCTTAGGGCTGGGCAGGGGCCTCCAGGGTAAGCCATCTCCTTCCTCCTGTCAAGATCAGTACGGAGGTGCTGCTGGGACATGTCTAAAAGCAGGTGTCCCTGTGTCTCTGGGTCCCTTTCTTTTCCCAGCAGCCACCCGTGTTCCGTCCTCACCGCTTCCCCAACACTAAATGTGACCCAACTAGGTTTCGCCAGGGCAGGAGAGCCGCAAGGAGGAAGTGTCCAGATCTGAGCCTTGGGTGGGAACTGAAGAGCCAGGAGGACGGGAGAGACCAGAGCAGTGACCGGGCAGCTGCTGGCAGGGAGGAACAGAAAGCTCCAGGGTTCTCCAGAAGGGGGCCATTATCTGAGCTTGAGGAAGGAATGACATGAGGAGCAAAGGAGAGCTGGGGAGGGCCAGTGGGGACTTGGGGGACAGCGAGACAAAGGGAGTGGGAGAGGCCCTGAGGGCTGGCGGCTCTGTGCTTTGAATTCTCAGCCCCTCACCTGGCCTCGGGTATGAGGGCCCAGAAGCCCAGGTGAACAAGGCCCCCCGGGCAAATGGTGCTGGCAGCCCCTAGCAGCAACCTCTCTCCATGGGCCATAGGGGCCCCATGACAACTGCAGGGGCCTACGGCTCGTCACAACCCCTGGACGGGCAGGCTCTTTGGCCAAGGAGAGAATGGTGCCCCCTTGCTATGCCCCTTCTCTCCTACAGGGCCTTAAGGGCCCAGATCCTGCTGCACCCTACAAACCCTCTACTGGGGCCCCGAGTGGGATGCATCCCAGCCAGGCTTTTCCGCGACAGAGGCAGCTTGGCCAAATAAAAAGGCAGCTCTCGCAGCTGGGTGCTGAAGACTGGATGAGATGCACTCTTCCCAGTTCAGAAGGCAGGAGTGTGCCAGTGGGAAGGGCCATGAGCCATCTGCATGCAGGGGACACCAGTGCTCACCTGGCCCAGCTACAGTGCCAGAAAGCTGGGCTCAAACCTGCCTCTGCCACATACTAGCGGTGTACTTCAGGCAAGTTACTTCCTTCTGTAGGTCTCAGTTTCCTTATCCATAAAATGGGAAGATGAAATGAGTGGGCTGGTCCTCACACCAAGGCAACATTCACTCTGCTCAAGCAAGAGGTCAGACCACGAGGCTGGACCCTAGGAGGGCACTGGGTGACCCTGGCAGGCCCCAGACCCTTCCCACCTGTCCCCCAACCCCCAGGAGTGGGAGTAACACTCTTGACAAACTTCAGTGGGCAGCAGCAGAGCATGGATGCTAAAATAACTGGAAGCACGGGGACACCCACAGGTGTGGATAGGAGCTGTAGAGCACAGTGTTCCTGTCCAGCAGGCCTGGTAGGTAGTAGGCACTGCGTCCAACAGAGACTCACAGGCACTCACTAAGCACCCTGGAAAGCAGGCTGTTAGCCCAGTGGGGCATGACGACTCTGTTATGGTCACAACGTTCTCCAAAGGCAGGTGGCATTCTGCCAACTCACGGATGAGGACACAGAGGTCGGGGAGGAAGTCAGGGCCAGGACTTGACTCCCTGAAGTGGGCTTTTCAGAACTCTCAGCAGATGAGGGGCAGCTGGCTGGAAGGAGGGGCCCCAGGAGTTCAGGGCCAGGCCTGCCTGTGGCAGAGGAGTGCAATGGCGACTCTGAGCTCTGGGAGCAGTGAGGGGCAGTTGGGCCAAATCATTGAGTAAATGGATGTTCCTGGAGGAGGCTTCAGCTGGCCCCGGGCACCTCCCCTGGCTGGGCTTGTTGCTTGCCTCTGATCAGGGCAGACTTTGGGCCTTGCAACTATGCCCTCAGAGTCCAAGCTGGATGCCTGGCTACCGAGACACCTCCCAAGGCAGGACTTGGTCTTCTGGCCCTTGCTGTCTGCCCCAAGGGCCCACCTCCATGCCCCCAGCTTCTCCAGCCCAGGCCGGATGTGACCATTCTCCTGTTCTCCTCTTCCTCACGCTTGTCCTTGAGAGCCTGGAGTGAGGCTTCTGATTCCAACTACACAGCGAGAACGTCCCACCAAAAGGGCCGTGGGACAGTAGGGTCAACTGGTGCCTGGCACCTGCTCCTCTGGGGTCCCTCCTGAGTGAAGGCAGAGGCCATCATACTAGTGATCAAGGTGACGGTCCCACCTGCGGTGTCCTGAGTAGCACATGTCATCTGTCATGCATCTCAACCCACAGTTCATGTAACCCATGCGACCACATCAGCCTGGCTATATTTCCTCTAATTTTGAGGTGTGCACAATTCAGGCTCAGGGAAGTTCAAGGGGCTCTGCAGGGAGTGGTGGAGCAGGGCAGCATGCTGGATCTGTCATCAGACTTGTACCCTCACTGGACAATGGGTTTGCACTCAGGCACACAAGAGCTTTGCTTACCGTGGGCCCAGGCTCTCCGGGAATCCCAATGCCCCCTGGCATTCCTGGATGACCCTGCCAAGCAAAAGGAAGAGGAGCTGTCAGGGGGTGGCTGCCTTTCCCACCTAAGTCCCTCCACACCCAGAGAGCCTATGCTGGGAGGAAGCCAGAGCTGGTCACCCTGGGCATCTAGGGCTGACGACAGGTGGCAGAAGAGTGGGAGTCACCTAGGCTGCAAAGGGAGGGGCGGGAGGATGCAGACTTACTCCTTACCATCGACCCTTTGGCTCCTGGAGCACCTGGGGGTCCCATGACACCACGGTCACCCTGTGATGGAGACACAAAGCAGAGAAGTTGTGGTGGTGGCCGTGGCTGTGGGTGGCTCTAGAAGGCAGGTGCAGGGGCCCAAAGAGGAACAGGGACTTGACTAAGGTCTACAGAGAGCCACTGTCAGCTCGTGGCCACACCTGGGTAGGGATCTGGTAAACCAGATCCTGTGGAAACCAAGGCCTGGGAGGCCACAGCAGACCCTGTAGCAGACCACATACTGGCTTCCCTAGGGCCAGAAGGCCCTGGTACTGGCACACTCATTACTTATGCCCTTTGATCCGGGCCCACATCATGAGGTCTTCATTAGGCCTGGCGTCCCCTGGGCTGGGCTTGCTGGCCTTGCTTCACTCTGGCCAAGCCTAGATGAGGTGCTAGAGGACCAGACCTGAATCACTCCTTCTTTTCCAGGCTGGGTGAGAGGGTGGAGTGGCAGGCGCAGCTATGGCCGGAAGACAGGGACTGAGTTCACATCCTGCCTCTGTTTTCATGAGATCCCATTTTTTGTGTCCACCCAGCCAGCAAAAATTTATGAAGAACCTACCATGTGCCTGGCACTACATGCCTGAATATTTAAACCCTGACTATTCAGTGAGAAGCAGAAATAGACAGATGGACTCCCAGGAGGAGGTACTCAGAGGTGGCAGGGAGATGACAGGAAATCTCCAGAAGAGGCCACCTGGAGCAGCAAAGAAGTGAGGCTCTAGAGGATACGACCCACCTGGGCCAGGGTCGGGGAGAGATCCTCCTCAAGGAGGACTTTTCTTTTTAAACAAGGTCTCGCTATGTAGTTCAGGCTGGCCTTGAACTCGCTAGATAGCCCAGCTGGCCTCCACCTCATGGCAGGCCTCCTGCCTCAGCCTCCCAAGTGCTCAATGATAGATGTACACCACCATACCCAGCATCGACTAGAGAGAACCGTTTGAATTAAGAGCTGACAGGTGACTCAAGAGTCATACAGGTGAAAGTGTGGGGGGCTACCAGGGTGGGAGGGGTGTTCCTGACAAGGCTGCTGTTTGTTAGTCAAAAGGAACATGGGCCAATCAAGTGACAAGGGAGCACCTGGATTTGCCACCACAGGATGGTTCTGTATGCTGTTCACACTAGAGGAATGGGGACATGGGACCTTCTGCAGCACTGTTAGTAACTTTTTGTGAACTTGTAATTATTTTGCCTTTTTGTGTTTTTGAGAGAGGGTCTCAGCTATGCAACTCAGGCTGGCCTTAGGTTCACTTTGTAGCCTAGACTGGTCTCTAACTGACAGCAATCCTCCTGCCTCAGCCTTCTGAGTGCTGGGATTATAGGCGTGCATCATCACACCTGGCTGTAATGACCTTAAAATAAAAGATTAAATTCAAATGACAAGAGGAGAAAAGTAGAGGCCAGAGGGCACACAACGCAGACTGCAATACGCATGAGCCCCGGTGAACCAAGACTTGATGAGGTCAGATAAGTTCAAGCCTCAGTTTCTCCCTATCCAGTGGGGATTGTGCTGGCCATCTGAGAAGGTCTGGTCTGGGAACCAGTGGGGGCTCCAGGGCATATGGTGGGACAGGGAAGCCGATGTGAGGCTGAATGGCTCAGTGTTTGTATGTCACTGGCTGTCTGGGTGACCTTGATTTTTTTTTTTTTTTTTTTTTTTTTTTTTTTTTTTTTTTTTTTTTGGTTTGTTTGCTTGTTGTGTTTGTTTGTTTCTTTATTTATTTATTTTGTGGCCGGCTCAGCCTGCCCTGGTGGTGGGGTCAGTGCAGCATGTAGTGCCGGGGATCGAACAGCAGTCCCTGCAGTTGCCTGAGCCCTCCTAAGCAGGCGCTTTAGACCACTGAACCATCTCGCCGGCCCCTGTCTGGGTGACCTTGAACAAGTCACTTCAAGAGCAAGACAGAGCTACAGGGAGCTCTATGGCATCCAAGATGATGTCCACCCTCCATCCTTCTACAAGGCGAATCTTCCCACCCTTCTGTTGCCCACCCTGGGCAGTGTCAGTGGGCAGTCACGAGGGGCCCAGGTCACCTGCATCTGCTAGCTATTCCAGGAAAGCCCAAGTGTTCTTCTTCTGTGCTAACGGGGGACTGAGGCAGGTGCCCGGGGGCTTCTGGGAAAGGCTCTTGCGGGAGATACAGGACAGCTGTGCAGGAAGCTGGTAGGGAATGGAACAGAACCCCCAGGACCCGCCAGCCCTCTGATTTCTAAATCGCAGAGCGCAAGTTCCACTGGTTGATCATTTTCCCCATCAACTTACCTTTTCTCCCATGATTCCTGGCTCCCCGACCAGACCAATGAATCCCAGAAGCCCCTAGATGACACATTTACAAAAACAAGAGGAAGTGTCATGAATTTAGTGGCACGCCGAGTTGTCAAGGCAGCAGCTGGCGCCTTCCCTTCTTAGAGCCGAGGGCCAGTCTCCTGCCTGTGCCTGGGGATCCTGCTGCTGGGGCTACCACCGAGGCACACCGCCCTTCTGTGGGCACCGTCCTGCCTTCCCTCACTCTGCCAGATGGTTCCAATTTGGGATCCAAGCAGCGGGGGCCGCTGCCAGCATCCCTGGGAGTGCCACACATTCTTCCCGCGCCAGAAGCAGGGTGGGAGGCAGCTGCACTGGGAGAGTGTGGAGCTGGGGGAGGTGTACAAGCTGCGCTGGAAGAGGCCTTCTGCCTCCATCTTTGGAGCTCCAGGGCTGTTTTAAAGAGAAGCAAACATGCTGGCTGGGGTAGCAATACCGTAACAGCCAGCAGGTTTGCTCGGCCAAAAACCTGACTGGAATTTGGGAAGCAGAGGCTGCTTTACTATCTCCTAAAAGGCTTCCCCCTCCCTGCTGGAAAAACACAAACATACACACATACATGCACACACACACACACACACACACACACACACACACACACAGTGGTTCCTCTGGCTCCTTTTTACTTTCCTGGGTGACAACTTGCCTCTGGATTCCAGAGTTTTTCTAGGTGGCCACGGGCCTTCACGTCTCCTAAACAGGTCAAGTCAAATATGGGCACAGGGCAGATGGGTACCTGCAGAAAACACCCCCCACCCCAAAAGACAGCCAGCCCAGCTTCAAGGAGGCTCCTCTAGACACGGCGTGAAGTCCAAGGGATGTGGTGCAAGGCGTTAAGTCGCAGCTGCTATGTCACCATGAGCAATCGAGCATGAATTTAACTTATGCAGCAACTTACTTTAAAAGACAAACTGAACATTTTCCAGGTGACCGGGGTGTCAGTAACAACAGCTCTGGCACTGAGCTTTTACCATGGGTGAAGCCCTTCTCTCCCGCTACAGAACACGCAAGCAGAGGGGGCTCTGGGAGGGTCAGGAGAGCAAACGTGGCTTTGGAAGAACCCAGATGTACAGCCAAGAGTTTCCAGGAGAATGAGGAAAGACAGGGAGGAGGGGGTCTGTCCCATAAAATCTGCCTCTTGTTCCCCAATTGCTGGCCAGACTGAAACAAGCTGCTAACAGGCGGGAGCTTATGTGCTCAATGGCAAAGCCAGGCCACCCACCAGCCTGAGAGGGTGAGAGGGCACTGCCCATCCTCAAAGGGCTGGCTCTGAGCCCCCCTGTCTCCAAAGGGCTTAGGTGGCAGCTTCAGCAAGGGCTCTGTAGGTTCTGCTGCTGCAGCCTGGGGAGGCGGCTCCACATCCCAGGCACCTTCTCCTGCCCCAAGGCCTCAGGAGCATGGGGCCATGAAGAGGTCCCTGACCTCCACACCACGTTGCTGTTGACACAGGGCTCTGAGCCTGCTCTGGCTTCCTCTAGACACGGCGTAAAGTCCAAGGGATGTGGTGCAAGGCGTTAAGTCGCAGCTGCTATGTCACCATGAGCAATCGAGTATGAATTTAACTTATGCAGCAACTTACTTTAAAAGACAAATTGAACATTTTCCAGGTGACCGTGGTGTCAGTAACAACAGCTCTGGCGTTGAGCTTTTACCATGGGTGAAGCCCTGTACCGCGTACTTCTTGACGCTACTGTCATCCAACCCTTAGGTGTGTGGATCGGACAAATCACTGCAGAAGGGGGACAGCAGCAGTTGCTCCTGACCCCTGGGAATGTCCTGAGCATCCCTGATACGGGAAGGTGTAGAGGCTCTTGGTCAGTCTTAGCTCCGGCCCACCTCTCCCTCGCATGTTAAAGGGGCACAGGGTTAAGCCAGTGGCTCTGGCTCCCCATAGGGGAGCTGCCAGCCAATTAGAAGCTGCTGAATAATGGGAATAATATTGCTGTTAAAAGACCTTGCCTGGCTGGCTCAGTGCAAAAGAAATTTCATAGCTATTTTAAATTTATGGATTGTTGGAAGGTAGGTGGGTCATAAACCTCCAAGAAGAAGCCAAACAGGATCCTAAGGAACAAGGGCCATACAGCAAGTGCCCCGACTCTGCACCCCCACTCCAAGACGCTGCAGGCCTGTCCTGTGGGTGGAGCTCCACTAGTCCAGGGCAGCCAGCCTTGGAGGCCCAGCGCTTCTACCTGGCAGTGGGATGGAGAAGCAGCTCTGAAAGCCACAAGCATGGCCTGCCTTTTTCAGGCTGGCAAGAGGGCTGAGGGTACACATTTGTCAGCACAAGCAGGCACCGCACAGGCAGGATCTGAGCCCTCTGCTACAGGAACTTTCCTCTTCTCCCTTCCTCCTCTCCTGGCACACGCCTGGGCTGGGGATGCACCTGCATGGGCTGGGGATGCACCTGCGTACATCGCAGCAGCACCAGCCAGCGCAGCGGCGGTGTCTGCAGGCTTCGCTTCCCTGAGGCACAGCTGCTTTACGTATTTGGTGCAGGGTCTCACTATACAGCTCGGACTTGCAGTGATCCTCCTGTCTCAGCCTTCCCAGCACAGGGATTACAGGCGCCCGCTGCCACGCCCAGAGACAGAGCTTCCGGAAGGCAAGGCTCATGCCGTGGCCCCAGCCAGCACCTAGCACAGGGGCCAGCACACCAAGCCCTCACTGCCACACAGATGCAAGGGCTCAGAAGGACAGGGATTTCCAGGGAAATCCCTGGGAAACCTGTAGACCCGAGTGCCCATCTGAGCTCTGATAGCTATTTCTGCTGTTGCTACTTGTGAGATCTTGGGCAAGTGACTGAACTTCTCGGGGCCTCGGCTTTCTTATTTGCAGGATGGGAATAATAACCCGACTGCCACAGTGCTACTGCAGAAGTCTGTGGGGGCTCCCGCCTATGGTGTTTGGCACTGTGCCACCCCAACAGGTGACCTTTAAATGCAGCTGTTACCACGACTGTAACAGCCTGTGGTGTGGTGTGGTGCAGGCTTTGGATCTCTTTCCTGGTACTCCTCTGGTTCTGCCATGAACAGGAAACGCCTGCTTTTCCACCATGGCCACATGGGCAGGGGACCCAGGGGCTACAAGTTCAGAGGACCGTGGTGACCCAGCAAGCAGCCGACACGGGAATACAGAGGAATACAGGGGTGCCTCGTGGTTCTTCCATGCTATCTCTCCCACCATGGTCAGGGCTGCTGGACAGCTAGCTGGGGGCTCTGTGGACAAACATGGCCTGGGCTGCCGCCTAACAGGCCCCAGCTCTGCCACTGTCCCTGTGGTCATCCTGGCTAAGCCAGCCTCTGCTCTGTCAGTCAGAGATCTCACTGCTACAGAGGTCACAGAATACATCACTAAGGCTCTCCGTCACTTCAAAGTTGGAGTCGCTGTGGGACTTCTGGCTGAATCTCACAATTAAGCACAAGCATCAATATGAGTATATTACATTTTAGACAAGGTTTCATAGTTGTACTTCAATATAACTGATTTCCTTTGAATCCTTTGTCTATTTTATGCATTTAAAAACTACTCAGAGAAGGAGGTCCCTGGGCTGCAAGAGTTTGGCAAAGAAATCGGTGGCACAAGAAGTGGTTAGGGCCCTGGATAACGTGATTTCTAAAGACCTTTTGTGTCCTGATAGTCTAGGATTGTGCGTATCTATTTCCCCAGGGTTCTCCACTAGCAAAACTATGAAATTTAATTTGCTGCTCACATAGCCTTTTTTTTTTTTCCAACCAGGAAACACATCCAGGCTGAGGCAGCCTTTCCAAACTCCTGGGCTTCCCACAGAATGCACTCAAATGATACTGGAGAAGTTTCAACAATCCAGGCCTCCCCGGCTTTCATTCCTTTCTTCCCCCCAACAGATGTTGCAAGCTGCGTGAGGAAGCCCGGTGTGTGGATTCTCCCAGCTCTCATGTTGTGAGCCATTCCGGTTCTGGGGCATCATTTCTCCTCCTGGCTTGGATTTCAGGGAGCCTCTTCCTGGGTTTCTGATGCAGGGCCCCTTTACTGGCCGATTGACTGACTGATTGACCAATTGACCGATTGGCTGGCTGGCTGGCTGACTGACTGACTAATGATACTGGGATTAAAACTAGTCCTTTGATGCTGTGCTACATTCCACACCTTTTAACAAAATTTTTATTTTAGGTTAGGGTCTCATTAAGTCTAAGTTCCCCAGGCTGGGCTCAAACTTCTGATCTTTCTGCCTCAGCCTCCCAGAGTGCTTGGACTACAGGCGTGCACCACCATGCTGTCTGTAGGCTCTTATTTAGAGGGGCAGTAAGATTGGCGCCTTCCACCTCTGGGTGCAGAAAGTTAGCTTGCAGGAGGTAGAGGCCCTGGTGGGAGAGTACGCCACCCGCCCACTCAGCACTTCAGCTGTGTCTGTGCACTTGGACAATTGAGGGAAAGCGATCCTCAGACCTCATTCTTAATGACTAGCTGCAGCTGCCTCTCTGCTGCAGCCCTGGGCCTTGCTTCCCAGCCAGTCTGTCACCGGCTTGAATTTCATCTTCTTTATAATTTAGGGATCCTGGGCCCAACCACTCCTGGCAGGCTGCTGCCGTCTTCTGGCTGAGCAACCTGTCCTGCGGGTTTGACTCCAGCCCTGGGAACTCTTTGGGCAAATGCAGCAAAGCCGTGTGCAGAGAGGTGGCCGTGGCGGCGGTTTTCCCAGGCAGAGCCGCCCTCCCATCTCTGAGAGTCACGTCTGCATAGATGCATGTGGAGAGGCCCAGCCTGGTGTTGGTGCTTTCCTGAGAATTCAACAAGCGGACTCTTTCTGGTGGGGTCTTTAGCAAAGGCCTCCGCACAGGCAGGGCTCCACAAAAGCGGCCAGTGTTCCGCTACATCGGCTAACTCACCTGTTCACCCATGGGCCCTGGGCGTCCAGGCTCCCCGGGCTCCCCCTGCAAACAATAAAGAGGAGGATGGGTGAGGTGGGGGATGGGAGGCCAGCTCCCTGGGAGCTCTCCAGGCCTCTGGCTGTCCTTACCCTTGGTGGCCAGGGGTGGGCCCAGGGAGTACAAGGTGCCGATCTTAGCACCATTTTAAATAAGGGCCCACAGCCAGCGCCTGCCTGCAATGCAGCAAGGGGACCCGACACCAGGCCCCCTGGTGTGCGCATCTCAATTTCATTCAGGCCCTTCAGCAACACACTGCACTTTGTGGAGGCAGAAACGAAGGACCTGAAGGTCCCCAGCCAGCGAGAGGCACTGGGATGGGAGCCCTGGTGGGCCAGCTGCATCCCCAGCCCTGCTGAGTCAGGCTGCCTGCTGTGGGAAGAGCAGGGCAGCAGGGGACACAGGGAGCCTGGGTCCCCACTGCTCCCAGGTGACCTTGGGCAGCCTCCTCTGTGCTCCGGGAACCCAGGCTCACTGGTCTTCCTAGCCACTTCCTGCTCCCGCACGTGGCAGCTTTGGCCCACACGCGAGTGGCTCCTGCTCCGTGGGTGGCCGCAGCTGCTCTGGTATGCACAGCGCAAGCTGGAGAAAGGCGAGTGGGTCCGTGGGAAAAGTCCACCCAGGCTGTGTCGCCTCCCATCGCAGGCACCCAGCTGGCCTCTGAGGAGCAGTGGTGAGACCTCAGCGGGTAAGAACGCAGGCTCCAGCAGACCAGAAATCTGGCCAGAGAATGGATGTGGCTGACGGCACCCTGGTCAGAGACTGAGTCTCTCCTTGGCAACTTCCCCAGACCTCAAGCTCTCAAAATCAGAAGGGCCAGGGTGGTTTGTGGGCTGTTTCCCAGGTGGGAGGGAGTCATTGTCACTCGGTCCCCACGCTCTGCCCCAGCCTCCTCTGGCTTCACCCTTCTGTAAAGCTGACCCACCTAACGCTTATCTAGGATGACCAAGCCCACCCAACCCTGCTAGTGTCACCCCTTCCAACAGGGCTCAGTGGCAGCCCCTCCAGGGAGTTCCCCATAAACTGGCAATCATTAGTATTCTACACTGGGCCAGTTCTTTCTGTTAAAAGTCCACATCTATTGTATATGAGAGGAAGAAAATGGAGATCTATTGTCCCACAACTAAGAGAGGACCTTTACCAACTTTCCAGGCTCTGCTGTCTGGCAAGGAGAAGGGCGTGGCCTGCCCTTCGAGGCTCTAGCTTAACACCTGCTGATAACATGCTCCCGATGCCTCCCCCATCCCACCACTAGCGCCCTCCCATCTTGTAAGTTATTCCTCAGCACCATCTTGGGCAGAGCAATCACCCTCTGTTGGACATGGAGGTTATGTCCATTTGTTTTTCTCTCCTTACCAATGCTTTGTGACAAATGGGGACCACTGTTTTCTCCCTTCTCTCAGTAGGCCATGGATTTGAGGCCTGTCTCTGGGCTTTTGTAGGTCAGGCCCCAGATATCTCCCTTCCTCCCCAGGTATCCCTAGATGCCCTCACCTTTGAGCCATCTGGGCCAGGTCTCCCAGGAAATCCCTTCCGTCCAGGCAGACCCTGCAACAGAGAGAGATGAGTGAAACACACTAGGTGGACAGGGCGGAGGCCTGGGGAACTGGGGGACCTGGCAAGGATTTCTATGGGCTGGGGAGAGCCACAGTGTCTGGGAGGACAGGAGCAGAGATCCTAAGGCCACCAGACAGTCAGATGCAAGGACCTCAGGGACAGTCTCTAGCTGGGTGGCTCAGGGAAGCCCACGGGCTCCCAGGCTGGGCTCCTGTTTTCGCATACAGAGTAGTAAGCAATGGGGAGCACAGGCTAGCCAGCTTCGTTACCGCGGGGATCCTTCCTGGAGGGCCTGGAGAGCAGCCCTTCTGCTCCCAACACTAGGATGCCCTGTGCCTTCCTCACACGGCTGTGGCATCATCGACATGCCCACAGGGGCAGAGCTGAGGCCCCAGCTAACTCAGGAAACAGACATCCACCGGGGAGATTGGCAAAACAGCCAGAGACTACCACTTTTCCACTCGGTTGATTTGCTTTGGAAAATAGAGTGGGTTTTGGTTTTTAAAAACAGTACATGATGTTTACATGATGGGTTTATCACTCATTTCCAATAAATTAATAAATATATTTAAAATGTTTTAATGACTAATATCAATACACGTAACTCATAGAAACCGAAGCTCTTTGGGGCCTCTTTCCAAAGAGTGTGAGGAGATCATGACCCTGAGATCCACAGAGGCTAAGGGTCTGTGCAGTCGCTGGGGTGAGGGCCAGGGCAGGAGACTCCCGGAAGCTGCTAAGAGGTGTGGCAAGAATTAAGGCTGGGATTCCAGCCAGGACCCCCGCTTCCCAGCTAGGAGACACAGGGCTGAACCTCAGCTCTTCCGGCCTCACTGCTTCTCTCTGATGAATCTACGGAAAGCAGTACTGCTCTAGGGAAAATGAGCCCTGCACCCTGCACCCAGCACCCAGCACCCCATGGGTGACAAGGGTAGTCCCCGGGTGCCTCCTGCTTCTCCTTGGGCAGCAGCCACTCCCTGCTCTGCCCGGCCCCAGGCCCTCTCTGCCACGGCTCTCTGGAGCGCTGGCCCCTTGTTGCTCTGTCTGTGCTCAGCTGGCTGGGCTCCAGCAAATCCCCCCTCAGCTGGTGCCACTCACCTCCACGCCAGGCGCCCCTGGTGGCCCCATGGGTCCCTCATCTCCCTAGAGTCAAGAGACACAGAGAGGCAAAAAGGAGGACATTAATCCAGTGGGGCTCTGGAGAACTCATCCAGAGAGCAGTACAGGGGTAGACAGAGGAAGCTTCCTGGACACAGAGAGGGGGCACCTGGCTCCATGGCCGGCTGCACCTCAGTTTCTCCCAAGTGGAGAAAGCCCAACAGCAGACTTCATTTGGGTCCCTGGAGGACAGCCATGACATCTCCCCAGCTAGTGGCTTGGTGAGTGAGTGAAGGAGCTGGCCAACGTCCTCGCAGTCTCCTCATGCGTTAGTTACTCTGGCAGGCCAGGCCTGACCAAAGGCCCTCCTCCAAGGCTGTCCCCACCTGAAGCTTTTCCCCTTGCTTCCAGGAAAGCAGCCCAGCCCCATGTGGTGGCTGCAGAGCCAGAGCTGGGATCCTGCCAGTTCCAAGCAGGGTCCCGGGCCAGGCGTACACCTGCCTGTGGTGTGGGAGGAAGAGCAGGGCTGTGTATCACAGGCAGGATGAAGCAGGCAAGGGCCTCATCCAGGGGCATGGTTAGGGTCCCCGAGTCCTTCCCCACACCCCTCACTGAGAGTAGGAAGGTAAGAAACTCTTCTGTGGCCATTTTCTCCCTGTGCAAATCATGTCACTCTCCAGGACCCGGCAGGTGGCTGGCTCCCAAGGGCATGGAAGACAGTGCCATCATGGGGTCTGTGTCATGGACTTGGCCTTATGCCGACCTGGATTTGAATCAAGATCCAGTCTGCTGGTGCTCACAGGACCTCCCCGAGGCCTTTACCTCTGAGTCTCAGGGGCCACCCCCGTAGAATGGTGCTGACGACTCCCACCTTAAGCGGGACCACTGTGAGCAGGGAAGAGGCCGCTGTTCCAGGAAAGAAAGCCCCACCCAGGATAGTGGGGATGGGGCAGCACAGGAGGGGTGACCCTCCCTGCCACACCAGGCCACAGAAGGTCCCTGGAAGGCTCCCAGGGGCTGGACTCCCCCTGGTGAGCTACTGGAGAGTCTGGATGCCCTTGCTGTGTCCTGCCGAGGGGCTTCTGATCCCTAGCAAGGGGCTGCAGACAGGCCAGTGTGGATAGTGGGAGGACAGGAGGGGGCACGGGGCCCGATGGACTCACCTCAGGCCCCAGTTGCCCACGGGGTCCCGGCAGGCCTCGAGCTCCAGGCTTACCCTGAGAGAAGGGGACGGAAGGGGTCTCAGAGGCAGCCTCTCCCTCTACATTGCAGGACAGCAGGGCCCCAACTGCTGAGCCAGGCCTCCATGGTCTCCACAGAGCTGAGTGGGCAGGGACTCACCTTTGTTCCCTCTGGGCCATTGTCTCCGGGGGGCCCGATATCTCCTGGAAATCCCTAGGGCAAGCAGAGAGTGGGGTCACCCAGGCATGGAAGGAAGATGTGCGTCATTTGCACCACCCTTTCCTGCTGTCCAGTTGTGTGTGGGAGGGGCACCACTCCGTCCCCAAACAGGGCTCTAGGCCCAGCCTGGCACCTGGCAGAGTGACTGAGAAAATACACGTGAGAGGGTGTGGCTGTGAGCAACACACACAGAGGTCAGAAGTGGAGATCGCCAACGCAACCAGGCCTGCAGCTGCCGGCGTCGGGCACGGTTGCCTCCTATGCCCCCTCCAGCATCTTCACTCAGGGTCCTAGGAGCACAGGGCCCAAGAACCACCTAGGCAGCAGGTGTGCCGTCCCACAGCCTTGCCCTTCTCCAGTCCGTCCCCAGGCTCCCGCCTGGCTGTCTCCCATACGCCAGTTCCCCTGCTGATGCCCACCAAGCCATCATCCTCCTCTGGGCAGGAGGACGTCCCCTCCTTGTCTGAAGTGCTACACCTTTGTTAACTTGGCCTAGACCATCATTAACATTTAGGGGAGTTTCCTGCTGACTTGACACGAAAGCCTTTTTTAAAAAACGAATCTCTGTAAGCAAAATTCCCCCTGCTTTGCCTTCAGAAGTGAGTTTTTCCCTCACTCCAGCAAAAAATTAAAAAAAAGAAAGAAAGAAAGGAATGAGTTTTTCTTCCTGCCTTGCTCTTTTAACCAGTTGGTAACTCCCATAACATCCTGGCTCAAATATCCTCTCACCAAGGGCAGTCCTAAATTGGGAGCTAAGCACAATGCCACAGCCAGTGTCTTTCTCCTCACAGGGAGACAACAAGCTTGCCTGGCACCTTCCACGGTGTGCTCTGGGCCAAGTCCCTCGGCCCCTCTGGGTTCCAGCTCCCTCGCCTGTAACACGGTGATCAGGGGAAGTCCCTCACAGAGGCATGCTAGGGTTTATTTATTTATTTTTATCTTTTTACAGCAGGGTCTCGCTATGCAGCTCAGGCTGGCCTTGAGCTCATGTGGCCCAGGCTGGTCTTGAATTTGCAATGATCCTCCTGCCTCAGCCTCCTGAGTGCTAGGATTACAAGCACGTGCCACCGTGCCCGGCCTGAGGTTTAAATGAATAATGCGAGCAACGTACTTCACCGGGGTCCTGGTGCCATGTAAGCACTCAGTCCCTAGGGATTCGGGTACACTGGGAAACCGAGTAAGCTGGGGTGGCCCCTCTCCAGGGAGAGCAGGGCATCTGGGCGCTGACCAGATCCGGGCACTGACTCCCTTCTGCCCAGGGCTAAGGGAGGGAGACCATTTCCCTGGGCCCTAGAGATTGGGCCCTTGCTGGCCTCAGGAATGGAGGTACAGGCGTCCTGGGGGCCTCTGGTACCTCCTGGTGATGGAGTTGGAATCAAAGCAGAGCACAAAGAAGAAAGGCAGAGCCAGGTGGGTCCGGAGAGACCAGAGAGCCCGTATAAAGCGCAGTGACCCAGGCTGGCCCCTCCCACTCAGGCCTCAGTTTACTCATTGGTACCTGAGGCCGTGGTCTCTCCCTCCCTCATAGGGGTGAGCGTGCAGCAAGTGGTCAGCCCTGGGCCCTAAGAAGATCTGGTAAGTGGGAGGTGATGCACTTTTCATGCTTGCTAGCCAGACTGCCAGGAGGCCGGGACTCAGAAAGCCTTTTTCCACAGTATTGGCACAGGGTATGAGGTCCCAGGGGGGTAAGGCCAGCTCCATTTGTCTAAAGATAGGGCTGCATCATGGCTAAAGTCAACACTGAGGAAACTCAGGCCGCGGCTTGCAGCGAACATTTCTTCACGCCAGGGGGGCTGTGGGGGCCAAGCATTGGAAGGGCTGGAGAGCCCTGACTCAGACTCTTGCCTTGGCTGCAGGGGCCATGGAGAGGAATAAAGTGGGGGGCAGGGGTTCTGGGGAAATGTGGACAGCCCTGACTGGGGCTGGCCTGGGTAGCAAGGACCCTAAGGGGAACAGCCCCTGGTTCCAACAGCGCACAGACAGGTGTGAGTTGGTAATAGGGGTCCAGCCCCCACCCCCATATTGTGCTCATCACCACCTGTCAACAAGATTCAGGATCTCTGAACTCCATGAGCTAGCGCACTGATTATTAAACCACCCGTCCGCCCTGTGTCATTTCTCACGCTCCACTCAAATCCCAGCCCTGAGCATGGCCCCCTTTTTGAGGGGATGCTGGGGATTGAATCCAGGCCCTTTTCACAGAGCTATAGCCCCATCCTTACCCACACCTTGTTTTGAATCAGGGTCTAAATTTCTGAGGCTGGGCTCAATTTTGTAACCCTCCTGCCTCAGCCTCCGAGTGCTGGCATTATATATGTGCACCGCCATCCCTGACTCTGAGCACTTCACAAGTGGGACTGTGGATCTCCAAGCCTTTCTGGAACCACTGAGCATCAGGATAGGCCCAGGACTGGGGTGGGCCTCTGTGCATGGAGGCCATGGTGGCTTCTCAGGGGCCTGAGCAATAGGGTCCAGGAGGCCTTTCCGGACAGTTCTTCCTGAACTCAGGGTCCACAAGGTCTGCAAAGCCTTGCAGGGTGACCAGCTTCCTCCCCCAACTGCTCCCAGGGCTCCTGGGTAGGACAGAACATTAGCTGTGGAGGAGGAGGCTGGTCTAGGCATTTCCACTCAGCATCACCTCTCCTTTGCAAGTTCCTCCCCACCCTGAACCTCAGTTTCCTCAAAGTGACATCCAGTCCTGGCTGCCAGACCCAGAGATGGGGGTCACATACCTCGGGTCCAGGGGGCCCAGGAAACCCGAGAGAGCCTTTGTCTCCAACTCTGCCCTGTGGAAGAGATCACGGAGGAGACAGGGATAAGCGAGGGCCCAGTTGTCACCCACATCCGGCACTGTCCCTTGCTATAGTGGTTAGAAAGTTCTAGAGCCTGTGGACAGCAGGAGCTGTGATACAAGTGCCACCTCCCGTACTGCAAGTAGCAAAAGGACACGAGGCAGCCCACATGCCAAATCTGTCTCCTTCCTGACAAATGGGAGCAGTGGGAAAATTCTCAAGTTTCCTCATTCCGGGGCTTATGCGCATGGAGTCGGATGCACAGTGACTCCATAAATGAGCCCCCTGCAGTGACAAGTGATGTGACTTATTTATAGGCAAGGGGCCCACTTCCTGCCAGAGTCAGAAGTGTGCAGGCTTGTCTGTCTACACCGTGGGGTGATTACTGCCCCTGTGCCTCGCCCCAAGTGTGGGTGAACTCCTGCCCCGCTCCCGCGCTGCTCTGCCAGCCCCAGGCCTGCAGGAGGCAGTGCAGTCTGTCCAGGAAGCGAGGGCCTCCCCGGCCACGTTCCGTGACAGGCCTGAGGGACACAGGCCAGATTCTCAAGGATGACAACTCAGGCGTTGGGTGTCAGGGAGAAGGTACTCACAGTGAGCCCTGGCTTCCCCCGTGCGCCCGGGACACCTGGCAACCCCTGGCTCCCCTGCAAAAGACACAGTGCAGGCAGTGTCAGTGTGGGGCAGAAAGGCCGAGCCGTCACTGTGTGGTCCTGCCACTGGCTCAGCCCCGAGACGGCCTGCCTGAGAGGAGGACCTTGTCCTTCCCCACCACAGGCACAGGCCTGGTCATAGCTGCCCGCACCCTAGAGGCTAGGGCTGGGGTGTCACAGTGACCTGAAACTCTAGGATAAGCAGGCTCTGCCACCCACTTGGGCTTCAGGACTCTGGAGACCAGGGCCTCCTAGCAGGTCAGGACAGGCCAGCTCAGCCAGGCGGGAGGCAAGAGGGTAAGCCGGTGAACATCTGGGCTTGGCAGGCCAGCTGCTGGGACACGTCCAGATATGGCCACATGTGCAGGACACAGGCAAAGAGGACAGAATCTCAGCAGGCTACATGTGGGCTTGGAGGTCAAGGCCGCCCTGGAGTATCTGTTAGTAAGGCCAGTTTGCCCCCCTTCCTCCCTCTTGTCCCAACATTCATGGAGAAGTGCAGGATACTGGGCAGAGCTCTGCCAGGCTGTCCAAAGCCCTGTCCTGAGGTGACTCACCATGACAGGGGGCTGAGCACAAGTCCCCCAAGCCAGGGGAGATCAGGGATACCACACTGAGAGACACCGTCCAGGGCATCTGAGAGGAAAATGGCCACTTTCTGAGGAGGTAGGATAAATGGCCTACGAGTGTGTTGATGCAGAGGCTGGGGGGTGGGTGCTCCAGGTGGGCAGGAATGTGTACAAAGGGCCTGGGGCACAGTGGGGCTGGAGCGCAACTCCATGAGGGAAGGGGCACAGTGGTCAGAGGGACCTCCCTCTGGGAGCAGCAGGGTACTGGGTGTGTGAGCACCAGGCAGAGCTGGGGACACTGAGAAAGACAGTGGGAAAGAGAGGCTGGGAGTGGGCAGAGAAACTAGAGGTCACTGTACAAGCCAGGAAAGAGACAAGACAGGGCTGTCTGAAAGAAAGCCAACCCGTGGAAAGGAAGGAAGATAGGATAGAGAGCCAGGGAGTGCACGGCACCGTTACCTTGTCTCCTTGGAAGCCGGGCTCTCCCAACGTGCCTGGGACGCCTTGCTCGCCCTGAGTACACAGCAGCAGAGACGACTGTGAGGGGGGTGACAGAGCCGAGGCCTCCCAGATCGCCAAGCCCACGGCGGCAAGGGGCTGCCTCGTGCAGACCACTCCCAGGTGGGACCTGGCCAGCAGCAACCCGGTGGCGGGGGTCGAGGCCGGGCTGCCTGGTGGGAAACACTGCCCAGGGACTGGCTGCCCTAGCCAGAGGCCAGCTGGCCTGCAGCTGCGGGGAAATGCTGGCCACAGGCACTAAGTTGCACAGGGCCCCCCCGACCGTGCTGGGAGGCGCCACACACAGAGGCTTCCTCCCCAGGCCTTGTCCACGTGGGCCAGGGCAGCCTGCGCCCCCACCCAGCTCTGGGTGCCTGAGTGCTTGTGTGTGCCCTGTGGGCTTCTCTCTACTGGGCTACAGACCACCACTTCTCCCTCTAGGCCAGCACACGGCCCACTTTGCATCTGAGCTGTTGGCCCGTTAAGACTCGGCATAAACCAGGAGAAACCTGGTACTCAGGAGCTCTGGGTCTTTCTTCCCTAAACCAGGTGTCACCCAGGCTTGAGGACTCTTGCTCCCCTGCTCCCTCCCTGGCCAGAGATGAGTGGTCACTGGCTGCAGGAGCGGTCCTTCTGCTGGGGCCCCACACCTCCCCTCAGCCCCTCTCCTCAGCGGCACCACAGTGGCCTGGGCCCGAAGACTCAGCAACCACGTCACTCCCTGGGAGCAGGAGAAAGATGAGGAGTCTTAAAAAGCCCACGGTATACAGCCACAGCACTGACCCTGCAGAAGAACTCCCTTGGCAGAACAAAAGCCAGTATTTAATAAAAAAATACATATATATATATATATATATATATATATATATATATATAGATTTACTTTGGTTTTTCCAATTTGGAAAATCCTTTATAACATCCAGGAGTTGTGGAGACCAAGAACAATTTTTTTTTTTTAAATGTTCCAAGTAGGGGAAAGAGTTAAAGTTTTTTTATATCAAACAGGAGGAAAGGAAAGTTTAAAAGGCACCTAGGAACACAGGACTGTGAACTCAGAAAGAGCTGGGCCAAGCGGGAGCCCTGGTTCCAGAAGGCGCTTCCTCGCCGCCGCTGAGAGCCAGAGCCAAGGGATTGTAAATGGGGCCGAGGCCAGGCAGGGTCAAGGAAAATCTGGGCTTCTGGGCCCGCGCATGCGCAGAAGCTAGGGCCAGGGCCGTCCTCCCAGGTCCTCGAGGAGGTGGGTGTGGGCGGTGGATCAGAACCCCGGACTGAGACCCTTCCCGCCCCTGGACCAGAAAAGAGCGGTCATTCTCTCCTCTCCTGCAACTTTTCTTGAAACCGTGTGCACGGAAATAATCCCCACCGCCTTTCTCCAGCACGTCGTATCTCTAGGCGTCCCAAGCAGCCCCCTTAGCGGCCGGTTCTGTGGACTCCAGTACTTTCATGTTCCGAGGCCCTGAGGACCCGGGGGCTGGGACAGGCTTGCTGCCTATGCTGCCGTCTCCCCTGGACCATGCCTTCGACTTTTCTACAGCGCCCAAGTTTTGAACCTCAGATAAACAAACAGGCATGGGGGACTCTTTGGCCACCAGAAGCCTCTTCCTCTGGAGAGGGGCTGAGCAGGAAGCGGAGCAGAGCCAGGTGGAGCTGAGCAGAGAGGCAGGGGGGCTGCCTGCACGCTGTGGAGAGGGATGATGCGGAGGTGGAGGAGGGGCGGCGCCACTGGCCACCTGGACTGCATAGAGCACGCTGGGTGTCCGTGTTTACCCACAAATTCTCTCTCTCTAAGACTCTGGGACCTGGGTGGGCTCCTCTGATAAATACGGAGTTGCTCTGACAAATTCTTCCTCTCTTCTCTTTGGGTTTCATTTTCCCCAGCTCTGACGCACAGCCACGACCTCCCAGCCTCCTCTGCTCAGACGTGCTGGACGGCGGAAGTCCTGGGAGTCCTGGTGCTCCAGGCCAGCCCCTCAGCACTTGGAGCTGTGCCCGTGCAGGCTGACCCGCGGGGTGCAACACCGGTGCAGCGCACAGGGCACCTGCTCCAGGGGTGGGCAGCAGACCCCTCTAAAGATGACATCAGACCTTGGGCAAGGCTGCCCAAACCCACCCCCATACGCTTTGGGCTTCCTGGTTTGCCCAGCCTGAGAGAGAGGTAGGAAGGTGACACAAAGAGTGCTACTCCCCCTCTGTGTCTGTGGTTCTGACTCTACAGACCCAGGCCAGGTTGTGACCCGCTCTGACCCCCCAGGTCCACCTCCTTGCTCCAGCTCTGGCTTGGCACAGGGCAAGACAGTGACAATCTAGGGGGTGCTGCCCACCCACCTGCAGCTGAAAGCTGGAGAAGTGGGTCAGGGCTCAGAGGCCAGAGGCAGCCTGGGCATTTCAAACCACAGGTGCTGCAGCTGGGCTCCCAGCTCCCCACGGGGTCAGTCTACCACCCGGCCCACGCTCCAGGGCTGTGCCCTCCAGGCCTACTCTGCAGACTGGGAACCCTGCCTCGACTTACCCCGGACAGCCCCTCAGGCCCTGTCAGTTAAGGTCTGCAGGCCCCAGGCCCATGAACTGAGTCCCACCCAGAGGAACCAGCAGAAGCAGGAGTGCAGATTCAGGGACGGGGTGGGGTGCTGCACAGGGGGCACACGGGGAGGTGGACCTGGCCAGCGGTCAGCGGCAGCCTCCAGGCGGAGAGGGACGGCATGCAGACAAACCCCGGTGCAATGAGGGAGTATTCCGATCACCTTATCACCTTTCAGTCCGGGCTCCCCCACGCTGCCCATCAGTCCCTGCAAGACAGAGGCCCAAAGTCAGGGGCCTGGTAGACCCGGAACTAGATCCCCACCCCAAGGGCCATCCTGGGTAAGTGAGCTGAGGTGAGGCAGGGGGAGGGGTGAACCTGGAACCACAGCCAGAGGAGAAAGGCTATGCTGCTGGGGAGAGAATGGCCAGACCGGACCGTCCCCAGCACTGGCCCAGACAGTGCTAACCTGGCTCCACCTGGCCCATCTCGGCTTCATCTAGTTCCCTGTCCATCATGACGGTTCTGCTAATGATTATGCCCCTAGGACTCTCAGGGAGCCTGGTCCGCAACCACGATGGAATTGAACTCAGCTAAGGACTGGTGACCCGCACAGATAACTGGCATTTGGATGGCATTCGGGCTCAGTTTCTGGGCAGCATCTGAGAGACCCTTGGCCTCTCTCACCTGCACCATGGGGTGTGGGGAGGAGACACACTGCCTTGGGGGGTGCCAGGAGCCCTAACTTGGGGCAAGCGCCTCTTTACCTTCACGCCCTTGGGTCCTGGGTAGCCAATGGGACCCAATGCTCCCATGTCGCCCTGGGAAAAGAAAGGGAGGAGGACCTCGTGAGAGGGGCCCCAGGAGGCCGGTCTGAGTGGGGGCTGCATTCTGACGGCACCTCCTGTGTGCTGATCTTGGAACAGGGCACGTGTGGGAGTCCACGCGCAGACCCTGCCCGGGCCCACGCCTGCATTGGTGCCCTTCCTGCCGCAGGCCTTCTTATTAGATATTGGTGGTTTCCATACCCTTCCTGCTAGGCGTCGCAGGGCTTCTTGCCTCAACCTTCCCCTCTACCTAACAGGGATGATGACCCCGCCCCTGCAGTGCTGTGAGAGCCACACAAAGCATAACCAGAGCTTGGCTAGGTGACAAGGGCCCTCCTGTTCCCTGAACCCTGCACCCAGCCGTGCCCTCGGCAGGACAGCAGGCAGAGGGGTGCTGCCCATCCCGGAATCCTCAGGGCTGGCCACTGTTCCGGTGGGGTGCTAAGGTCAGCTGATTGGTCCTGGGCTGTGGGTTGAGGTCGCATCGGGCCACCCAAGGTGGGAGCAGTGGGACTCTTGGGCAAGGGATGCCCAGCACGCCCAAGGGTGAGGGCAATGATGGTACCAGAATTGGATCACATTCGCCCTTGGGGAAGCTTTCTGTGCCTCAGTTTCCCCAGCAACAAATGGGGAGCAGCACCACGATGTACCTCTTAGTGCTACTTGGAGGAGTAATTGATTTAGCAGGCAGGGCTACTTGGCACAGCTATTTTTGGTTGTCACAGCCAAAGGACTGCTGCTGGCATTGAGGAGGCTGCACAAGTCCTGCAGGCATGGGATGCCTGTGCCAGCTGGGCATGGTGACACAGGCCTGTGATCCCAGCACTCTGAGAGGCTGAGGCAGGAGGATCGCAAGTTTGAGCCCAGCCTAGGAAACTCAATGAGACCATGTCTCACTCAAAACATGAAATCAAATCAAATGAAATCAGCTAAGATTATAGTTCAGTGCAAGGGCCCTGGGTTTAATCCCTGACACCAAAAAACTGAAAACAAGCAGCTGGTTCAGAGAAGAGCAGCTAACCCTCCTCCTCACAAGCTCCTCCTCTCCCTCCAGTTCCACACTATTCTCTCCTCACGAGCGAGCACAGCCATGGTCAGAGGTGAAGCCAAAGCCAGAGAAACAGAAAGCCCAAAAACCCACGCTGCACGCTCTGGGAGCTAGCCTGAGAACTTGGCAGCTGTGCAACCCGGGCCATGTGCCCCCACCTCTCGGGACCCCAGTTCAGGCTCCTGGGATGCCCCTGGAGAGGGCCCTGAGGCTGAGGTGCTGCTCTGAAGCACTGGGGCTGAGGCTGCCCCGGGGAGCCGGGTCGGGATAACTCAAGCTGCCATGGGAAGGGGAGGCCAGGCAGAAGGCGGCAGTCACAGTCCAGGGGACCCAGAAGGGCCCATGTGGTGGACATCCCTGAGGATAGAGATATAGGCGCAGGCTCATCTCCCAGCCCAGAGCACTGGAGGTGGGCACCGGTCCTGCAGGGCTGGCTGCAACCTGGGCCAACATTCGCGCTCTCTGGGCTCAACAACGCCTAGCGGAGCCTTCGCTGAGTTTGCTTTCGGCCACCACCCAGGAACGGCCTCACTCAGAAAGGAAAGCCTCCACCTGGCAGTAGGACCGCCATACGCTGGTAACCTGAAATTGGGACTGAGCACCGAGCCCTTCCCAGGCCTCCAGGCAGGTGCCCCACTCTACAGCCCTTAGGGATCTGCTCTGCTCTGCCCGTCGCATAGGAGAAGGACCAGGAGGCCTCGGGATCAGGGCTATGGCAGTGTCCCGGGGCCAGGGCAGAGCTGGGAGTCTTTATCGCCAGAGCAGCTAGGTGGTTCAGGGAGAAAGGAGTGGAGGGTGGATCGCTGGCTCAGGCAGGGGAGGATGACAGCCCCCAGGGGCCCCCACCACCTTCAGGGGGACTGTGGGGGGACAGACAGGCCCTGGCATGGGTGTTCAACCCTGAAGGGGAAAAAATCCATAGCAAAGGGGCCTGGCCACAGGGCGCCCAGGGAGACCACAGCAGGTCACATAAGCATGGTGACTCCATTTCATTGGGACCCCAGATTGTCCTGAAAAAACCAGGGGGAGAAGCCAGGGGTGGAGGCACAGGCTTATAGTCGCAGTGCTCTGGGAGGCTGAGGCAGGTGGATCACCAGTTAAGGGCAGCCTGGGAACTTAGTGACTTATCAAGGTTCTGTGTCAAAAAATAAAAAGGGCTGGAGGTGTAGCTCAGTGTGAGGACCCTCAGTTCAATCCCCAGTAACGTGCATGTGTGTGTGTGCGCGCGCGCGCACACACACACACACACACACACACACACATACATCCCAGGCAGCTGGAAAAGAGGAAGCCCCAGGTCACCAAGCCGCACCCAGCAGGGCTGGCTGGAGTCTCCTGGAGTGTCAGCTCCCCACAGCGACCACGAGCAGTGACCACGATCCTGCCCCCCCCCATTCCCTGACCTGGGACTGTACTCGCCACCCAGAGGCCTCAACTGTGGACCACCTTCGCAGCGGCAGCTAGGGGCTCCCCTTAGCAGCGGCGCAGCATGCCTCTGAGCTCAGCTGGGGGCTTGCACACTCAGCCACTGCTCTCAGTAACTGCACCAGAGGACCTGGCTCACTTTTGCGATGAGGATGCTGAAGCTTAGAGAGAGGCCAAATCACCTGCTCAAGATGAAGTAACAAGGAGGGGAAGAGGCAGGACGCCTGCCTCCCTCCCCCCTCCCTCCCACCTGTCCTGCCTTCCTGTCTCGCCTTGCTGATCCTTTCCAATGGTGACCTCCTTGGCGGCCACTGATAGGTGCTGGGTTACTCACGCATGCTGGCCCCTGCTCTTCTTGTTGTCCTGTGCCCCAGGCCCTTCACAGTCGAGGCCCAGCTAGCTCTCTGCTCCAGGGCCTCAGCTGCAGCCCTGCTCTTGGGCCTGGAGCCCACATCATTCGCAGCTGTGCCCACTAACTCATTCCTGTGTGCGCCACCGGCCACCACCTGGCCTGCCATCTGACTGAGGGCAGGTGCCCAGGCCAGCAAGGACCGTACCTTGGGGCACAGCCACAAGTGGCTGACTGAACAGCATGCCAGGCAGGGAAGCTCACTTGCTTGCAGCCCCTCTGTGACCTGCCTTGGAAGGCCATACCTCTTTCCAGAAACACAGAGAGAGTGTCCAAGGGTGTTGGAGGTAGGGACCAGGACCCAGAGACTGTGACTCCTCTTGGCTCCTGCAGTGTCTTATTAAGAGCCTTCCCTCACCCTGGAGCTGCCCCAGCCCAGGCCTCTGTGTGTCTCACAGAGCCGGTGACATAGGGCAACAGGGGAGAGCTTGAGCCCTGGAGACACTGGGGCTGTGTGACATTGGGCAGCTGCTTTCTCTCTCTGAGCCTCAGTTTACATCACTGCAAAATGGTACTCCTGTCACCTACTGACCAGGGCACTGGTGACAATCCCACACCAAGCACAGGGTCAGCACACATGAGTGACAGCAAGTGGGCCATTCTGACCCTGCTTTAGAGACAGGGAAATAAGGCCAGACGGATGGTCATTTAGTACAATATAGTGGATTGGCCCATGGAGCCCCACATGCTGGGCTGCTAGCCGCACGACACGTTCTTAATTCCCTTTGTATCATTCTGAATAAAAAGACAGAAACTGTCTTTGTTGAGCAGCTTCTGGAATCAGCGCAGCTTTCTTCTGCCAAAGGGTTTCAGTTCCTCAAAGGGGCCGCCTCTGGGCACTCACCTCGGGGATTGCGGGAGCTGTGGCAGCTCCTTGGGCTGGGGACTTTCAGACCTGAATTTCAAGCCAGACATGTACACTGTCTGGCTGCTGACCTGGGACACCCCGAGGCTCTCAGAGCCCAGCACGTGCGCAGCATACGCAGAGCATCAGACTCTCTATAAATGTTAGCTTGTCCTCTCTCGCCCTCCCTCGCTGCCATAAGGACCCAAGGGACGGGAAGTCCTGGCCTCTGTCTGCATGCAAATTGCTCCAGCTGACTGGACAGGAGGCCCTGAGTCAATGCACACCGCCACTAGAATGATGATCAATATGTGGAATTCCCACTGCTCAGCTTAAAAAAACCACATCCTTTGGAAAACCATATGTGACTCATGGTGCCTCTTCCTCTGTAACTCTTGGGTAGAAAATTCCTTTCTTCTCTAACTCCGAGGAGGCAAAAATTTTTCCCCAGACACAGAAGCTGCTGTTCCCCTGGATGCAGGGCAAGGGGGGAATTGGTGCGGGGCACAGCGGTAACTCTGTGGGCTCGGGGCCTGCCCTGGGACCTCCACAAGCAAAGACAGATGGAAGTTCACTTTGGCAGTGAAGGGAATCTAAAAACAAGAAAGAGAGGCTGACATGGCCCGGGAAAGACACAGGGCAAGAAGCAGCCATGAGGTGGGTAGCTCTTTGGAAGGCTCTGAGAAAGACAGGAATGCCCAGAGTTTGGCTCTCAAGGAGGGGGACAGGAAGAGCACTCTGGCCTAGGGGTTGGGACTCATCGAGTCCAACCACGTCTCCACTCCCTTCTGCCCTCTGCGTGACCTTAGCCAGGAGCTTCAGTCTCCCTGTCCTCAAAGTGGGATTCTCCTGAGATACAAGAATCGGCCATCAGTTTACAAACCCACAAGATGCCCATGTATACCTCAATCTGATAAAAGGAAAATGCCATTTTAGAATAAATGAGTGCTAGGTGTTTCATCCGGCATTCAAATGTACACTGGGGTCTCACATTTTACCTGGCTACCCTCATCACGAAGACCAGCCTTAAGCACAAGATCTGTCACGAATCAAGAGGGCCAGCGGCTGGGATGGCAGCATATACGTCTCCAAGAGCTGCATTTATTCAGCCAAAAATACTGTCCCCTCTCTCAGGAGCCAACCTAGTAGACACGGGGACAATGACAAAGAGGAACGAGAGCCAAGGATGGCAGCCGGGAGACATAAACTTCCTTCGGAGAAGCGTTAGAGGCCAGGATTGCTCCGCTCGGGGAAGGAGCCTCGGAAGAGCTGTGGGAGCATCTTACCCTGGGTCAGCCTCCAGCAGGAGGACGACTTGGGCTCAAGGACAGGAACCCTGAACAATGAGGGCTCTGTGAGGATGAACCAGTTCCCAGAGAGGGTGGGACTTCTAACGCCAGAGGCGTTCGTTCGAGTTGGAATTTAATGACTATAGGACCAAGATGCCCCAGAAAGGATCCCTGCTGGGCTTAGAGAAAAGTGAACTAAAGACTTCCAGAGACTGCTCTCACTGGAAAAGCGCACGGCAGACATTACTTTTTCCAAAACATCTAGGTCAGCACCGTGTGCCAGAAAAAGTGCTCAGCAAAGTCCCTGAATGGACATCAGGGCCAACAAGTGTGTGACTCACATGTTAGCCCTCCCCCATCGCCAGCCAAGGCAGACATCACCAGTCGATTGAAGCGCTGTCTCCCACTGCATTCTAATGTGACTTTGAAATCTTTCTCAGGGCAACAATCCAGACAGCTGCTACCTGGCATGAAAATGCCACCTGTGCAGAGGCACACGTGTGTGTGTAATATAACAATACCAACAATGGCTGTTACTATGTCCTAGGCACTTTGTACGTACTAGTTTATTTAAATCCTCACAACAGTCTTCTGAGTTAAGCATGAGCATTACCCCATTTTACAGATGAAGAAACTGAGGCACAGGAAAGTTGAAAGGATTTGCCCAACGTTGCAATTAAAGGAGTATAGAGCTGAAATTGGGACCCAGGAGGTCTTGCTTGGACTGGTCTTTTAGCCTCTGGACTGGACTGTGTGTTTCTGTGCTCCTAGCAGGAAAGAGTATACATGGGGTCCCCAAGGCTCACAGGAGAGGCCACCGCTGATGCTCACAGGCTGACCTGACCTTGGGCCCCATCTCAGCTGGCTCTGCGCCCCCAACTGGAGCAAGGACAGGTGGTCATTCCAGAGTCATTGGCAGGCTCTGGCCTCTCTCAGGCCCTTGGGGCCCAGTACAAGGTCAGGGTGCACCCTCTGCAGGCCCCACAGCACGCTGCATTGTCACCTAACCAAACCACCCCTCAGGCCTTCCCAGCCCAGAAGGAGTCAGGGCCTGACTACCTCTGGCCTCATGATATTGTCTACTACTAAGAGTTCACAATTGCTCACTAATGTCCTACTCACAGCAGCATCAGCTCACACACGGTGTGAGGCCTCCGTCAAACCTCACAACCAGGAATCCAAGAGGAGTCTACTCCCACCCCCTTTCTAGGGAAGAGGAGCTAAGGCTCAGAGACGGCAAGCAACCCCACCCAGGTCACACAGCCGGGACGCAGGAGAGCTGTGACTCGAGCCCAGGCTTCAAAGTCAGTACATGGGGGAAAGGGTGAGGAAGACTAGGCAGCATTGGGTAGCCCCAGCTGGGCCTGAGGCTCCGCACTGTGGAATGGACCGCCCTCTCCCATCCAGGCCTCCCTGCAAAGTGGTGGACGGGCAGCACACGCAAAAAGCACATCACCACTCAGCCTCACTTAACTAATGAGCAAGCAGGCCCAGAGATGGCAGGCGACTCACCTGAGGGCACACAGCAGGGCTTTTCTGCCTTGGTTTCCTGCCCAGGCTGTCCTTCCTGCTCCTTCGTCCTCTCTAGGGCCACCTCTCCTGGTGGCCAAGGAGCCCTTCCAATGGCCCCCAACAAGGCCTGTTCCTGGCTTGCATCTTCCCCCCTCTCTCCACCCCATCAACTCTGGGGCATCTGTGTACTTACAAGGAGGCCGGGGACTCCTGGGGGCCCTGGCAGGCCCAGCTCTCCCTGCAAAGGCAGATAGTAGAGCAGTTACTCACGCTTGTCCCTCCTGGGCTCCCTCCACGCCACCCTCTCAGGGCACCTGGTGGAACCTTCGGAAGAGTGCGCTTTTCCTGACCCTGGGCTCTCCCACACCTGGCCTGGCATCTGAACATGACCCCTCCTCGCTCTGCCAGAGTCCCACACCCAGCCTCTTCCGGCAGCTACGCAGTGCAAGCAGAACAGCAACAGGCACCGCACATGCGTGGGCACGTGTGACCTGCCCTGTGACCCTTGGCCACCACAACTCTACCAACAGATCTTTGGTCACCCAAGAGGAGAGGAACAGAGGGCTTTGACTCAGGCTGTGAGTAAAGACGGGGCTCTGGAAAGCAGTGAGGGATGAGAACCGCCAGCGTGCACTGGGCTGCGGCAGGGGAGGCGCTCAGAGGGCTGCCATCAGGAGCGCCACCGGCAGGAAGACAAGGGCAAGATGGGCCCTGGCTCCAGAACAGGGACGCTGAGGCCCAGCAGGAGGAAACGTTACATCCAGGGTCTCGGGGTCACGCTAAGGCAGAGCGGGGCAGGCACTAGGTCCCTGTTCACCCCAGGGAAACTTCCAGAAGGGTCTTGTCCAAACACAGTGCAATGACTGAGCTGGTGAGCGTTGTGTGGTGAAACGCCCTAACCCCCACCAGGGCCTCGCTAATGCTTTTGCCGCCGCCAGAGTGTTCCTCCTCTCTTCCTTCCTTCGAAGTCTGGTGCACTGTTCCCGCGGGTCTTCCTGGCCCTTCTTCCTTCCTTTCACTAGGTCTTGTACAGCAGACTGGGAGGGTGGCTGTGCTGCCTCCCATCTGGTGTTCTCTAACCTCTACTCACAAGAGATTTATGTCGCACGGATCATCTTCCCTACCCTCGGCCTATGCTAGAGACAGCTCCTGGGGTGGGCATTCTGATCCCCTGATCTACAGAAAAGGAAACCGAGGCTCAGGGGTGAACCTGACAGGGGGTGCAGCAGGATTTAAACCCCGGTATGTCGAGCCTGAAGTCAAGCTGTGGACCCCACAGAGCTCGCAGGGTCAGGGTTGGAGAAACTTGGCCGAGTTCAGTGGATACATATGGACATGCTGACTGGGCACAGCAGCCACTTCTGCAGAGACACAGCTGGACGCAAGCTGCGCAGGCTGGAAACCCCAGAAAGGGACAGGGGACCGTGGCAAGTGTTCCAGAGAGCTCTGGGTGGGTTCCACACCACCACCCCTACACCCAGCCCAAGGACGGCTTTTCTTCCCCGCGGCCTAGAGCCTGGGCAGGAAGGGAACACAAACCCGGCTCCCCAGGGCAGGCTGACCTGGCTCCTCAGCAGGAGAGCCTGGGCCTGGGATTCCTTACAACTCTATAAACATGCCGGCAACAGAGATTCCTCTGGTGCTTGGCTGCTGCCCGCACAGGGCCTGCAGACCATCTGCCCTCCCAGGCCGCTGTGGCCCATAAATACTGCAGATGCCTCCCTACATGGTGCAGCCAGGGCCTCTCTGGTGGACAGTCACCCTATCCTCCCCCATCCCCAAGGGCCAGGCACAGCCTAATGCTTGGGTCCAGGGGCTGCACAAGTTGGGGACTCTCCTGGGACTGAGGTGGAGAGGGGCTACTTAGTGCCAGGTAAATTGGAGGGCGCCCAGCTAGCAGGTCACAGATTGGGGTTTAACCCAGGTCCATCTGACCCCAAAGTTGCGCTTCGGGCTCACACTGAATCTCATTCCTGTGCCCAAACACAGGAAGTACTTACAGGGTTTCCGTCGAGTCCCGGCAGGCCTCTTTCTCCAAAGTCTCCAGGGAACCCCTGTGGAAGGGAGAGAGGTTAGTGTTTGTGGCTGCAGGTGGCTTTGATCCAGACCCCAGGGCATACAAGGACAGTATCTGACTTGGATCTCACTGTTTGGATCTGGGAAACAGTGGGGTCCTGAGGTCACTCCCTGCCATCCACAAACACTGCACTGGGCGGGTCAGGCCACTGTGGAGGGGCTACAGCCAGGCAGCCCTCTCCTTCCTATTCAAGTCTGAAAAGCAAAGGGGCCAGAAGCCCCCACCCACCCCCGTCAAATCTGCAGAGCCTGCTCTCCATGAAGAGTGAAGGACAGGAACGGAATCAGGAAGCTGGGCAGGCCTAGGCTGCACAGTTGCAGGATGGCCGAAGGTCCTAAGGACGTTCTTTGCGCCATGGCCACATCTTCCCCGCTGACACCTCCCACCTCAGATCTTCTGAGACTGCCACGTGCCTTCCAAAGCCAGCCCATGGAGTCACGATCCCATCTTACAAATACATCAAGGCTGTGCAAGGGATGGAGACGTGCCTTGGAGGGTCACGCGGGACGGAGCAGCAGCACGGCCTGAGCAGGTGAGCCCTGGCAGCCGAGCCCTTGGCCCCTCCCTGCTGCATGTGGGGTGAGCTCCACACTTGCCGGCCAGGCCAGCCCGGAGCCTGACAGCTGGAAAAACATCAGCTGCGCAGACACCTCCAGGGGCCCGGACAGCTCCATTCCTACTTCAAAGGGAAAGGAGAGTCTGCAGAGACCTGTTCTTCCCCCTCCTGGGATTCAAACCATGGCTTTTCCCAGGGAAATGTAATAAAAACACAAAGCACATGTTCCTGTGCCCAAGGGGACGCCCCACCCGGAAGCCCTCAGAGGACACAGTGCAGTTTCAACCCCAAGACTAAGCTGCAAAACAAAAGTGAAACCAGCTTCACAGGTCTGTGACTTCCTCCAGGATGCCCTCTTGGGCAGGGGGCAGGGGCAGACACTGGTTCACCACCAGGCCACGTGGCTTTGCTCAGAGGTCAGGAGGAGGGAAGGAGGGAGCAACGAAGGCTTTGGACCACGCTGGTCACGCTGCATGCGATACTTTCACTTGTACTTGACAGTCACCTTGAGAGAAAGGGTGTTGCTTCCATTTAACAGGTGGGGAAGTTGAGGCTGAGAGAGTCAATGTCATTGGGCCAAGGCCATAAAGCAAGTTTGTGGCAGAGCTGAGCTGTGTCCCTGCTCCCTGGACCATCGTGTTCCTACGAGCTGTACACAGGTAAAGCCTGGTGCAGGGGCACTGCCAGGCTGCGTCCCACCGGCAGCAGAGAGTGACAGAGACACGTGTGTGTGGATGTGCGTGTGCTCAGCATGCAGGCTGCCACGTATATGAATGCATGTGCTCAGCGTGCAGGCTGCCATGTGTGTGTGAATGCATGTGTGCGCAGCATACAGGCAGCCACACGTGTGTGAATGCATGTGTGTGAATGTGTGTGTGCTCAGTGTGCAGGCTGCCACATGTGTGGATGTGTGTGTGTTCAGCGTACAGGATGCCACGCGTATGGATGTGTGTGTGCTCAGTGTGCAGGCTGCCATGTGTGAATGTGTGTGCTCAGCGTGCAGGATGCCACATGTGTGGATGCATGTGTTCAACATGCAGGCTGCCACATGTGTAAATGCATGTGTGTGAATGTGTGTGTGCTCAGCATGCAGGCTGCCAAGTGTGCATGAATGCATGTGTGCTCAGCGTCCAGGTGGCCATGTGTGTGGATGCGTGTGTGCTCAGTGTGCAGGCAGCCATGTGTGGGACACAGGTGACCTCAGCCAAGCTTCCTCTGCCCGCATCCTAGGAGTCTATGCTGGGAATTCCAGCCCCGCCCTCATCCAACCTTTTCTGTCATACTCCAGTGGGCAGGGACACCTTCTGAAGACACTGGGTTCCCACCTGGCCCTTGGAGCCTGCAGCAGTGGGGCACAGCAGGAGAGGAGGGTGGCCCCTCAGAAAACAAGGAGGGCAGTGCTGCTGGGCACCTGGCCGACTCCCTGGGCCACAAGGCACAGCACTTGGGAGGCCCCATGGCACCCCCAGTGCCACGTCTAGACACGCAGGCTTCTGCCGGCTCCTTGGGCTGCCTGTAAGCACAGATCTTCACTGCACCCTCTGTCCTGGGCAGCTTGGAGATGGTCTCTAAAGCTCCTTCCAGCTTGGCCTGATGGCTAGACAAGGCTGGGCAGAAAGGGGGTCCTTCCCCCAGGCACAAGGTGCCACTCACCCTAGGCAAGCCCCCCTCAACTTGTCCTGGCTGTGTGGCCCAGGGTATTCCTACCAGCAGCGCCAAGTGGGTCTGAGATGCACGGCTGTGCACTGGGGGTGGGGGTGGGGTGTTGGTGCCAGGAATAGAACTCAGGACTTCACACAGGCCAGGCAGCCGCTGTGCCACTGAGCTAAGCTTCTAGCCCTCGGCTTTGCACTTGGAGGTGGCTCCGGGCCACCTCCACCTCCCCGGTGACCCAGCCGCCAGGTCTCCTCCCTGTGTCGGCCCTGCCTCCACTATCCAGGACCTCTCAGAACCCCGGTTTTGCCTTCAGTGCCAGGGAAACCACTGCTGACAGGACTCACGGCCCATAGCAGATGGCAGCAACGGGAAGCTGCAGAGCCGAAGCAGGACACAGACTCCTCAAACTCACAAATCCGAGTCCCAGAGGGAGTCACTCCTGTAGACTAACGCAGCCTGGGGACAGCCAGTGAGTGGTGACAACAGTGGACCTCCCAGTAGACCCAGGAGGTGGCTCCTATTGTTGACCTCATTGTAATATTTTTTTTTTTTTAAGACAGGATCCTGCTATGAAGTTCAGGCTGGCCTGGACTCACCATGTGGCCCACGCTGGCCTGGTTCCCCTGCTAGGGTTACAGATGTGCGCCCCCATGCCCGGCATGCCCCGGCATGAGATGATAAAGCAAGATGATGAAGCGAGACCAGGAGAGGTTAAGGGATCTGAGCAAAGGCCAGCCACACAATGGCAGAACTGGGATCCCAACCCAGGCAGGCTGGAAACCTCTAGCAGAGGCCCAGAGAAAAACTGTGGGGATCTCCTGACAAGGCGGAAATTCCCCAAGTCTCGCAGCTCCTGCTGCATCTAACCTCATTCTTTCTACCGTAGTCAGAGAAGCCCAGATTCAACCCCAAAAGGGGAGTGCAGCCCACGTATGGCCTGGGAAGGCCTGGGAGGCACTTTTCACCCTGCTCTTAGTAGTGTCACCAAGGGAACAAAGAGGAGGCAGGCAAAGGGCTCATGGGGTCATCAACACAGGGTCACCCAGGATCATCAGCAGTCCTGGGACAGCACCGGAGGCCAGAACAGCAGTTCACAGGGCCTCCAGCGTAAGTCTTAGAAGTTCTGGCCTCAGTTTCCCCATATGGAAAGATGAGCCCTCTGTAACTTGGTTCCCAGCTCCCCAGAGAGCTAGAAAGGGCCATGAGTGTGTCAGGAGCCTTGGGCAGCTCTCCCCCAACACAGGCAAAGCAAGATGCAGCGGGGAGGCACTACACATCTTCCCAGCCCTTAAGAGGGACCTCTGCTGGGGCTGACCTGGAGCCAGGCCCCCAGCCAGCCAGGACAGACCCAGAGAAAGCTTTCAGTTCCAGCCAAGATGGTGACATCCCCCGCCCACAGCCCTCCTTGCAAACCGCTCCAAGCTCTCTTTCCCATAGATGTGAGGATGGAATGAGATCCCCAGGCTAAGCTTCCACTTAGAGGCTGAAGACAGGCAGAGAGAGGAGGGGAGGATGGGTGCTCGCCAGCAGGGGCCCTAGTTCTGCCACTAAGGCGCTGCGTGGCCTCAGGTGGATTATTTGTCCTCTCTGGGCTGCCTGCTTATCTGTGTGACAAAGGCTGGGCCAGGCCATCACCCAGGGTCCCCTAGTTCTATCTCCTTTGGCCTCCTCTTTCAGCACTAGCACGGCCAGGGACTCAGGGGCCTGGCCTCTCCCTGGTCCAGGAATTCTGGAAGTCATGCTCTGGGCAGCCTCTTGGCAGAAGGGGAGAGCGTGGGCCATGTTCTAATCCAGCTCTGGCTCTCAACAGACACAGGCCTGAGGCCCAGCCATTAGCATCCCTCACCCCAATCCCATCTGGCCATTGGGCGCGGTGCCCAGGACAATCTGAGCAAGCTGCCCAAGGGCAGTGGGGAAGGCCAACTGGGTGACAGACAGCACCCAGCCACAGTGTCTCCCTGCAACTTGAGCTGCAGGAAACAAACCCAGAAAAGGTGAGCCACTAGCCCTAGGCACAGCACAGAGAGCCCTCGGCCACCAAGCCACAGGCAGCATCTCTAAGGTCATCATTTCTCAGACTGCCACCATTTCTCAGACAAACTTAGTTTGAGCCACACATGTTGCTGCCCCAGGTCCTCTGTACCCGGTATTACCTGGACCTGGAATGTTCCTCGATGGTAACCATGCGGTGCCCACCCTGTCACCATCTCATCTCTTCACGGAGCAGGGGATCCCCCAGGCCAGCTTCTCTAGCAGCCCACACCGAGCACTCGCTGCCCACCCCCCACCCCTCACCACCCAACATTCTTTCTTCCATTTCTATTTCTCTACCTGACCTTCTTCCCATCCATCTGCCCCATGGGACTGGGAAGCACATCGCACAATGCTCAGCTCACAGCAGGCACACGATGAGTAGTCAGTGAGTGAAGGAACCTCCTGGCCTAGGGCCACCTGGCTCGGGCACAGACCAAGCCCAGAGCAGCTGGGCCTGCTCCCTGCCCTCATCTAGATAGCAGGCATAGGCCAGAGCTCAGAGCAGCTGCCGGGCCACACAGAGGTCTGCGTCTGATGGTAGGGACCGTCTATCTGCCCTGGAGGAGCAAGTTGGACCCTATTTTTCCTTGCATCCCCACTTGGCCCCTAGAGGGCTCTGCTCCACCCCCTGCAAGGGTAATGACAGGCCACCAGCCACACTTTCACGAGGGACAACCACCACCAACCACAGCACCACAGGAAGCCTCCTCTGAGCAGCCCAAGAGTCTGCCCTGTCTGGTCTCAGCTTCACCACTGCAGCTTCTCTGCCCACTACAGGTGGCCCAGAGCTGTGCTGCTGGTGCTTCTAAGTCCAGGGAGAACTTATAGGGCAGCAGCAGAGCCTGAGGCCCGCCATGGCACCAGGCCTTCCAGAAAGATGCCAGAGGGACAGCCCTGGCTCTGCACCCCCACATCACGAGCCCATCACACTGGCTCTCAGAGCCTCAGGTTCTCCTTCTGGAGAATGAGACAGCTGGAATCAATAACCTTCCTACCAGGTGAAGATTCTAGGAGTTCTGCTTTTACAATATGAGCACCAACTAGTGACCCTCAGGGGCTCCCTCACACAGCCATGGAGGTCAGAGGTCTTGGGGACGAGCTCTCTAGGTCAGAGTCCTGGCTCCACTGTCTGTCCATGTGAAATCCTGGGCAAGTTACCTACTCTCCCTATGCCTGGCTCTTGCTTTACACCTTGTAGATACCCAAACAAAGAAAAAAAATCTCCTATCGTAGTGGAGAAGCAGAGAGCAAGCTGGTGGGTTGGGGTCTTCACTGACCCCTCTTGGGCCCCTCCTGTAGGTGGCCTGCTCCCACCGCACTGTCTTCCAGCCTTGAGGTTGCACAAGTGCAAGGAACAGAGCCAGGCCACAGCAAGATGATATGGAGACCCAGGTCCCCCAGCCCAGGCAGGCCACAGACACAGAAATCCTGGACAGAAGCCTGAGAGAGAAGTGCACAAAGGGAGAGGAGACCCAGCCAGGGTAGCCTTGGGAGGCCTCGCCAGCAGCAGCCTCTCTGCATCCTGCTGGGGTGGGGCTCATGGCCCCACAGGCAGAGTCGAGCAGAGATGCATGGGCACACAGGGCAGTGCAGCCAGCGGGAAGTGGGGTTCACCCATAGAGTCTGCGTAATAGACACGGAAAATCTTTACCGGCCTACCCATCTTGCCCTTCTTGCCAGGAACGCCAGGAAGACCCTGTGGGGGGGAGAAGGGGACAGGTCAGGACTCCAGAACTCCAGCAGGGCACAGCAATCAGCCCCAGAGCCCCACCCGCAGGAGGGCTTCAGACACCTCCTGTCCCTTCCCCAGATCCTCTGACTTAGAGCCTCAGGTTGGAAGGACAGGGCATGGCAGGGAAGCTCCGCACCTGCTCACTGCTAAGTCAGACCCACCAGCTTCCCCGAGAGCTGATCCAGCCTCTGCACAGCTCACCCACCGCCATCCCCTTGTTGTCCCTGCCCCTTCCCCAGGTGTAGACAATGCCAGGTCTTCCTGTCTCCTCTGACCCCCTCCCCCGTCTCATGTAAACAGACGGAGCTGGCTCGGCCAGGGACGAGCAGCAGTCTTGTGCAGAGGCAGACAGTGACTGCTTCTGGCTCCTTGGGCCGTCTGGTCTGCGTCACAGCTGCTCAGCTCTGCCATTGGAGTGAGACGGCAGTCAGGAAGCATAGCAAGCAAGCGTGCATGGCCACGCTCAGTAAAACTTTACAAAACAGACCACTGGCCGCAGTTCAGAGATGCTCTGATCCAGAATGTGTAGTCAGCCCATTTCTCACTCGCTGGAAGCCCTTGGGAGGCTCGCAGATAGCATCCCTTGCCTCGCCACAGTCCCGAGTGCCACGTGATCTCATCCACCCAGGGGTCCCTACGGCCTCCTCTCCTCACTCACCTCCTCGAATGGGGCTCTCACCAGGTTGATGGCAGAGCTCGCCACGTTGTCAGATGCCACTGACTCTGCAGACACCATTCCCTACACCTGGAATGAGTGCACCCTAACCTGCTCCCATAGCACCCTCCTACTGCACCCAAGGGTGCCTCCTCTAGCAGGGATCCTGTGACTCCTAGGCCTAGCAGGTGCCTAATGGGTTCTGCTGTACACCAGCAGCGGCTGGGGGGCAGGGCGAGCACCTCAAGGGGCGTGCTTACCCGCTCTCCGTCGGACCCCGGCAGGCCGAAGAGCCCTGGGATTCCAATGTAGCCCTGGGAGAAAGCAGATGGGGGTCAGACAGTTTGAGTGGTGGGGTGTGGCCGGCCCAGCCTGTCCTGCCCATCCTGGTGTCTTCCCGCCCGGCCCTCGTCCTCCCTCGCTGGCAGCAGTGGCAGCTCCCGTGCTCCTCGACGGACTGACGGACGACATAGGCCTTGAGGCAAGTGTATATGCCCATGGACTGCATGGTGCTGGCTTCCACGATGTAGTCCAAAGGCACATACCCTCACGCCAGGGAAGGGCGCGGGCACCCACAGACGGAGGCCCGCCCCGCACAGGGCTCCAGACCTGCGGAAGGAAGCTCACATCTGGGTTGGACACTAGCATGGTCCCAAGCCACCATTCCAGGACCACTCCACGGTGCCCCTGGCTACTGAAACAGCCCGTTGGGGGCCTCAGAAGTGCTGGCCACGAGGCTGACAGCAACCTCTCACACCTGAGAGCTAGAGCCACAACAGCGGCCACCCTGGCACACAGCCACCCCGCCAGGCGCATGTGCTGCCGCTGCCTTGCACTCTCAAAGGACCCTGCAGCCTGGCTGACAATCCTCGTGAGACAAGCAGGATCACAGAGGACAAAGCCAGTCAGTGGTGGAGCTGGGGCTCCTATTGGCCAACTCCTAGCCAGCTTGACGGTTACCTGGATCCTATGGGTGCTAAAGCCCGGCCACACCACCATGCAACCCATGCCGAGGATGCGTCTGACTCCCCGCTTCCTGCCTGTTCCCTTGGGGCCCTCCGTCAACCCCCTTCCCCCTCCCACGACTGCAGCACCAAGCCCTGCAAAGCCACCTCGATGCACTCCCCTGGCCGCACTCCAAGGCCCAAACCAAAGCACTCTCCCTTCCCGCCAGTGCCCCGTGTGCACCTGGTTACCAGCACCTAACACTGTCCCCTTCTCTTCTGTTCCTGCTATCCATGCTTCTTCTCTTCAGCAGGCTCGGCGCTTCTCCTCAGAGGGGACCTAGCTGAGGCCTCGGACTACCATCTGCACTCTCTATATGCATGGACTGACTGAAGGAGGACTGGGACAAAAGCTGCCATTTACTGGTCTCACGCTATATGCCGGGCCCACCTCGCAATTCCTTGCATGCAGTAAGGCATTTACTGCAACCCTATCACACCCCAGGGAGTTGGCATCAATGGGCAGCACCTTGGAGAAGTGAGAACATTTCAGTGCCGGGAGCTGAAGCAACTTGGAAAGTCGCACAGATCCAGCGTAGAAGAACTGCTGCCCACGTCATCTGACTCCAGGGCCCTGGCTCCTAACTAGTGTACTCCCCTACCTCCCATGACATGCCACCCAGGGATCGTTACAGCCACCTGTCCCTTCCTGGACAGCTAAGCGGCCTCTGAGCCTCAGCTTCCAGCGTGAGCGCTATTCATAATCTTACCAGGTGACATGCACTGACCCTTCCAAGTAGGTCTCTATGTCCCAGATGCATGGGTCAGGAAATGGGCTCAGAGCAGCCCAGGGATTTGCCCAGGGTCTCACAGCCACTGAACGGCAGGGCAGCTCTCAGAGCCATTCAGTCAGAGCAGCTCCAAAGCCTGGGCTGTGCTGGGCATGCAGTGACAGAGGCTGGCGGCAGCTTGACTGCCCCGGGTCCTGCGGCCTGAAGGGGCCTTAAAGGGGACCGGACTGCGGGGCCCAGTCTGGCCCTCTCTCCACATGTGGCTTCAAGATGACACCAGCACGGCACGCAGCCCCAGCCATGAGTGTGTGATGTCTTCCAGCAGATGGAACCAGGGCTGGGATGGCTTTTCCCTGGACTCGGAGGGACCCTTGGGGGGCCACAGCTCACAGGAGCAGCTGAGGGCTCAGACCACAGGCCAGGCAGCTCCTCAGGCCCTTCGCATCACAAGAACACCCTGGGAGCGTGCTCCCTTCTGCCTCCCTCAGCCTGGACAGGAGTGACATGGTGGCTACTCTGCCCTCTCATTCCCATCCAGGTACAGCAGATGGAAAAGCAGCTTTGACTCTGGTGTGGAGGAAACATCATGCAGAACCCCGCCTGACCAAGGACGCTGGGTCCTGCTTGCCAAGTGTTCTTGGGACACCAGGTCCCCATGCCAGAGCCACCTCGGGTGTGCAGTGAGGGGTAGGGGGAACTCTGGGCCCCTTCATGACCCTGGGCCTCCAGTAGACAGCAGAGAGGACTCCACCAGATCCGCTCACGGTTGTCCTACTCCGCTCCTCCTCCTGCAGTGCATGCAGGACTTTATCTGCTCCCCCAGTCTGCACGAGCCCCCACCCAGCACGCCCTGCCCCGAAGTACTGCTTGTCAAACTCCTGGCACACACTCAGCCATGGGAGAGGCAGGAAGACACACAGCTTCTGTACTACAGACAGGAAAACTGCAGCTGGAGGACACTCGGGACCCCACATCCCAGGCCTGAGTCAAGAAGAGAAGGCTCTGAGAGAACCATGGCAGACACTTCATAGGGCTCCGTGGTCACAAGAGAGAAACAGGGGACACAGCAAGAACATGCCTGATTGTTGGCTGCTGGGCACAGCCAGGTTCAAGCAGAGCCCAGGCCACCTAGACCGCCCGCCTGTAGGCCCTCACAAGGCCTCCTCCTGCTGTGGCTCTCTCGCGCACCACAGGGGAGAAGGCCAGGGCTGCAGCCCCCAGCAGCCTTGAGCTCTCATCATGTCTACTGTGGGGACAGGCAGTGCCCACCCAAGATTCCATCTAAGTGGCACTGGCTGGGGACCACTTACCCGGCTGCCTTTAGGGCCAGGGTCTCCTACAGGTCCAGGTAACCCCTGAAACACAAAAGACAGGGGCAAGGCCATGTGGAGACTTCCTCCCTGCTGTCCACATCATGGCCAAGTCCTACTCCAGCCTCAGCTGCCCCTCTGAGGTGATCAGAGCAGAGGTCTTCAGCCCGAGACTGACCCCAGAGTGACAGGAATGGGAAGACCCTCTAGGGCTCCTCCCTGGAACCCAAGTTCTTCTGGCTGAGGACCTAGGCCTAGTGCTTGCAAAGAGGGACTTGGGTGCCTGGGTGCGACCACCTGGACAGCCCATCCTTAGCCTGCAGCCCCCCCCCCCC
>PVKN010001987.1:0-45984 GCA_004027915.1 Capromys pilorides
TCTGAGAACCAGCTAGGAAGCAGTGACCCTGGGACACTGGGGGCGGCACTATTCTCCACTGCGGTGTCCTGAGGGGAAGGACACTCACAAGGTGGGGAACAGTAGCAGTAACGGGGCTGCACACAGCTCTGCCGAGAAGCTCGGTGGTGGAGTAAGTGTTACGAGAACCCAGAAGAGGGTGCGGTGTGGGGGCGAGGGGACAAGGCAGGGGAAAGGTCGAGTGAGGCTTGAAGCGCGGAGAAGAGGTGTCCCTGCAGGGGGACAGCAGCGGGCTGGTACAGCCCCAGGCTGCGGCAGGCTCCTGGTTCCCAGCATGCAAGTCCTTCGTCCTTCCTTTCTGTCGTCCCCTCTCCTCCATGCACTCTTGCTGGCCTGCTCCGGGCACAGACTCCCACTAGCCCAGTCCTTGGAGGGGATCCAGCAGGAAACACGTAAGCTGCACAGCACCGAGAGGCTTTGTTGCTGGGCCTCGCATCTGTTTCCTGTCCTCTTGCGACCCTGTGCTGGTCACAGTGGCCCTGACTCTGGACCCCTGACCTCTGGCCCACCCCGAGCTCCTCCGCCCAGCTCCCACCCTCTTGCGTCTACACCCAACCCTGCCTTTCACCTGGCGCAGCCTGTGCATAAAGATCACCTCTGTTGTAGAAAACCCCAGAAAACATAAACTATTTTGGAGCTACCTCATCAAGTCCAGAAAGGCTGCTGGGATAAAGGCTGCCTCTGCTGTTTTCTGTTGCTATAACAAATACCCAAGAATGGGTCACGTGGAAAGCTCAGGACTCTGGAGGGCTAGAAGTATCCACAGGCATGGGGAGGACCTGGTGGGCTGGATCCAGGGACAGAAGAATGGGGGAGGAGAGGCGCCCGGGGCCTTGCAGCAGCCCATTCCCATGCGACCCTCCCAGGCCCGAGATCTGACTCCCCCACCCCTGCAAGGCAGCATTAATGTGGGCAACAGGCTCCGCTAGATCACACCTTGGACAGATCCCTGCAGACTGTGCTGTCAAGGTAGAGACTCCGCTGGCCAATGGTCTCCACATCAGCAGGCATGAGGGAGACAAAGGAAGCCTCAGGGGAGGCTGGGAGAAGGGGCGGCAGCCTCCACAGGGGCAGGGACAAGAGCCTGGGGAAGCCTGGAGTTACAGCAGAGGGGAAGGTAAGTGAAGGAGAGACGGAGGTGAGGGCCAAGGAGCTCGGTGCCCAGCTGGCGCTGGGCTGTGGACATCGGACTGTGTGGAAGCTACAGTGGGCCAGGCCAGCTTCAAAGCAGCAAGTTAGCAGATTTTGTTTAGGTCACTGTTTATTACTCTAAGTAACTACTTTATTACGGACTATTAGTGACACAATTAAAGTCGTCTGATCTGCAAACACTCTTTGAGAATAGAGTACACACATTATGGACAGCGGCACCGTGTGGTAACCCATTCATAACCAGCATGCTGGTGGACTGAAGTTACAGCGCCTCAGTTACAGCTTACAGATACATTTTGCCTTGAGAATGCTGACAGTTAAGACCGAGCTGCACTACCTTCTTGGAATCTTGACACAAGCAGATGTCACCTGCTGACGTTTTGTTTGTTGGAGACAGGGTCTTGCTATGTATTTCAGGCTGGCCAGCCTCACGCTTGGGGCAATCCTCCTGCGTCAGCCTCCTATGTGCTGGGATTACATGTGTGCACTACTATGCCTGGCTTGACAGGTGCAGATGCTCATCTCCAAACTACTGGAGAATATAAATTTTTCATAGCCCTGTGTATCTAATTTTTTCTTATATTAAAACAATGGGAAGGGGGCTTGCCAGGCAGCTCAGTGGATTAAAGCATCTGATTTGGCAAAGTCACTCAGGTGCTGGGGACCATGGTTCGATCCCCACCTCCACATGGAGTATGAGACTTGCCCTTAAAGGCAGTTGAGACAGCTTAATAATAATAATAATAATAATAATAATAATAATAATAATAGGTGGGAAACCATAAAAGGAAAAAACCCATGATTGCCTACCGGTTGCTTTAGGTAACTTCTAATGTCTTTATGACATACATCTGAGAAACGACCATCGGTTTGCAGCATACTCCAAGGAAAATACCACTACTCCAAAAGTAATAGTAGATGCTACTCAAATAAAAGAAAATACTGCTGTGATCTAAACTTGCTGAGGACTAGTGGAATTGTCCCATTCTAAAGAAATAAACATTGCTTGGTATTAAAAAAATAAACTGGCAAGTATTATAAAACAAACATTACAGACTTATCTACTACCCCTGAAATTATACTTGATATTATAATTTCATGGAAATATTTTGGAATAATGACTTTCAAATGAATACAGGAAGAATGTTATTAAAGAACAAAGATTAGAGGAAATATACTGCTGCACATAGGCCTACTGCGGGGACTGGGAACAGTCTCTTATGACCTAACAGTATTTTTCCATTCTTAACTTGGTTAATCTTAGACACAAAGCAAATAAATCACTCCTGGTCTCTAAAAGTCTGTTTAATTTAATTCTCTTTGTGAAGTATGGTTCATAAAAGCATATTATTAAAGTCAATGCAATGAAAATACTGGACTGATTATTTCATTAGATGCTAATTTTTCATAAAGTAAAGGATTTCCCGTCCTCTGCATGGGTCCCTTTCCAGTACTGGGAAGGGCACAGCAATGCGAGGACCAGGGGCAAAGGGCTGAGGCTGGCACAGGCAACAGCTTGGTCAGCTCAAGTGTGATAGAGCCCGGCCCTGGAAGCTGAGCCCTGAGTGAAATCTTCTGAGAGCTCCGCTGTGGAAGTGCTTGACAACCGCGTGAATGCAGGGGAGATCATTATCAAAGACACTTAGGCCATGAAAGTACATTGTTAGCATTGTTTAAAACACATTTACTTAGGACCACTGCCCCTGTGAGGTGGGAGTTAGCCAGCAGGTGCGAAACTCCACGGCAGCCACTGCTACAGCTGCAGATAGAAACACGGAGCTGAGATCTGTGAAGCCATGCTTCGATGAGCACAGAGCGTCAGTGTCTCTCCAACATGAGCATGCCGCAGCAAGAGTAGGACCTGTCACTGTGGTGAGGGTGGAGTAGCCACCACACCCCTCTTCCTCCCTGAACAAACTGTGTGGAAATCGCCTGCTCTTTGGTCAGCCAGCGCAGGTCAGTGAATGCCTGTGGATTCCAGAATCTTGTAGAAGGTTCGCTGGGCAGGTACCTGCAAGCTGCCAGCAAGGGTGGTGACAGACAAGGGAAGAATGAAACAGAATGGAGCAACGGGCAACAGTGTCCCAGGACTTCTGAGAGCAGAAATAACTTAAAGCAACGGTGAACTAAGGGGAAAGAATCAATTAAGACAGAATACTGGTGCCAGACAGATTTCTCGGTGCCTCTGTTTCCCTCATGCACAACATCCAACCCAGTCATGAGCACTGCCAGCATTGCCTTTAAAAAGCAGCCCGAGCCTGAGGCCCTTCCTGCCCACTCCTAGCGCCCTACGACACTCCTCTGCTAGCGTCCACTGCTACCTGCTGCACTGCCCAGAGCCCCTGTACCCAACAGCCCACCTCCTGGCCAGCAGCTGAGATGTGATCATGACTTAGGGCACTACAACAAAGCACAAGCTGACATAACCTCCTTGATCTGACATTATCTGATCTCTTCTTCGCCACCTAAATTCACCTTCTTCTTCTGTCCCTCCATTTCTCCAGTCTCCTTCTACTGGACTTCCTGCAGAGCAGAACCTCGGGTCACTGCTGTTTCATGCAGCGCTAAGACCAGGATAGGCATAAACACTATCTACCCTTGAACCCTCTCGTAGGGGAATTTTCTTCTGACGTGCACTGTGCACATTAGTTTGGGAACAACAACAGAAGTGATTTCCCTGATTATAGAACAACACAAGCGCTCTACAGTGCAGGCACATTTGAATTTACCGGTAAGACAGTAACAACACTCATCAGACACACAGGCGGCGCACAGCTCCAGGTAAGCACCTTCCATGTGTAGCACAGGGCACGCGTGCGTGCAGGAAGGGGAGAAATAGCAGGAAACGAGATGCAGCGCATGGGCTAGACCATGCTGCACACCCTGCAGAGGTGCGGCGAGCGGGGCAGGAAGGCTCCAGTCTGAATCCTGAAGTGTGCACAGCCAGGCGCACAGCCCCTCATAGGCATCCTACTGGTCGCTGAGTAAGAGACACAGATTCTGCGTCTGTGTGGGTTTCCTAACATGGGTACTGCAGGGTGGACTTCCTACTGCCCCCAAGGTAAGAGCTGACGAGGCTGCCAGCACGGCACATGGAATCCTCAGGATCACTCGGACAGGGGCTATTCCTAATAAGGAACAAACTGGCTTCCATTGAACACTGATTACATACCAGAGCAATGAGTTCTGTGTTTTAAGTCACGGATGTAATCCTTTGTGGGTTAAGTTCGCTTTCAGGAGCATGCGGAGGAACCGAAGCATCACTTCTAGATGATCTGTATACTAAATACCAGAGTATGCTTCAACTGCTGAAATGCACGGCAATTTCAGATCCAAGCAGATAATCATGGGAGTCATCTAAGCCAGAGGCAAAGGGGCACACACTCATTCCCGAGGGGCAGGCTGCGGAGCCAAGGTCTACGTGACGTAGGTGACCTGGGGCTGGGCTGCCCAACCACGCCAGGGCAGTGGACTGCCCACCCCTACTTCTGTTCATTTTTCACCTCTGAAGTCTTGAAGCTGGCATTCAAGTCAGGACTAGGATGACTCCAAGAGCTCCGCAATGCTCCACCATGACGAACAGCTGTAAACTAGGCACAAAGGACTTAGAACTGCGTCTGTGTCCTACTTAAGCCTCTAGGAGAGCAAGCGAGGATCACAGTGTTGAGCCCATGGCCAGAGCGAAGCCTGAGTGAATGATTAGAATCCGCGATTTGGGAAGTGTCCGATGCCCTCACTGCTGGACTCGGAAACCTAAGATTATTAAATCTTTATGGAGAAAAGTAGAAATACCTAAGAATGGGGAATTTGCTAAGAAAATAACCCCTGAATAATGAACTAAAATTCTACAGGATAAAAGTGTTGGGGGGGGGGGCTAAAACACAAATATCAAAAAATCAACAATGATTTATTATGAGGTGGGAGATATGCAATGCTTTTTTTTTGTATTTTGGGAGATAGCATGTTTTGGTCCAAACAGGGTCTTTTTAAGACAACAGGCACAGGCTCACACGCCTATAAAGCCCAGGTATCTGCCATTAGCATGGAGCTCTTTCAAATCCATAAGCACTTTCCAGGGCAGCCACTCCTTGGCAAACCTGGAGTCACTGGGAGGATATGTAGGTGGTCTCAAAATATATTTTCCAGGGGCCATTATGGGACACTCATTTACTCACTGGCCCTCTGAGCTTCTTCTTCTGAGGAGCTGTCCATTTCAGTTGCCCAGCTTTTGACTGGCGTGCCTGAGTTTTTTGAGTTCCTAACATATTCTAGACATTAACTCTTGGCCTAGTAGCAGTATTACCAAGTTTCAAAGCTTTTCAACTCAAGAAATCTGGATTTTTAGGGCCAGCCAGATAGCTCAGCAGACTAAAGCACCTGCTTAGGCCAATGCAGGGACTGCAGGAGGTTGAGAACAGAAGGACTCTTAGGACCATTAAGAGCCTGGTCTGTGTAGTGAGACCCTGTAGACCCTATTCTGAGTACATAAAAAAAATCTAGATTTCTGTAGAAATTTTTTGGTTTTAAATTACGCCAAGTGACAAGTGACTTAAGTTAATTAAAACAAATAAGCAGCAACAAAACAAATTCCGTGACAAACATATGGCAAACAATACACAGAAAATTTTCAGTGGTCATTTAGTCTACAAAGCACAAGATATATAAATATATGACACATTAATGTCTAAGAAGACAGGTCTATATTTTTCAAAAATGAAATAAATAATGGTCTATGTGTAAAAGCTTAGGCTTCCAAACAATTCCTGCAAGACAATTACTGACTTCTTATTGACATGGAGGTCTAAAGCATGATGCCTTCTAGTAAAATTTCTCCCATTCTATTTATGATAGCCTCTATAACACGTTAACAGATTTTTAAATATGATGGAGGAGTGACACCTCCAATGAGGATGGTCTAGGTTGTATAACTTCATCGAAACAGTACATAAAGTAAGTGACTTGGTCTGGTATTGTGCATCTAACAATAAACTTATCATGAGAAAAATTATAAGGCGTAGATAAATCAAGGAAAGAAACCGAAAGGATCAGTTACAAATCTGTAAGAATTCTTTCTTTCAAGCAACAGAAGGCAATGGATGTTGTCCAGGGAACAGGAGACAAATCTGGCAAGGTCCCTTAGGTGATAAAGGAATTTGCACTGGCTAAAGCCCTGTGGGCTCCAGTGAAAACCCCAGTATCAAAGCTAGTGACACAGAACAGCCTGGTGGAGGGGAATGGAGAGCGAGTCTAGAAGGGTCAGCAGGTAGGTAAGGGAGAGCCCTTGAGAAAACTGAGCATCCACTCAAGGAAAGAAGAAAAGCAAAGAGTGTCTAGGGATAAAGATCAAAATAGTACACAGAAAGGAAGGTTAGAGGAACCCGAGAGAAGAGCCAGACTTTCTTCATGAGAGGGAGCTGGGAACAAGAGGAGCAAGGATGGGGCCTGAAGTGAGGCTGGGCAGGGGCAGGAACGCAGCCCTGGCACAGGAAGTGGCCGATGACAAGAGCCTTCCAGCGGCAGCCAAGGTTTTCCAATGCTGTTGCTTTTGGCCAGGAGGGTAGTGTTTATCTGCTAAGGGCCAGATATGGTAGGGAACAGAATCTCGGGGAGGTATGTGGGGTGATCTGCTTCCTGAGCAGACTGCAAGCAAGAAATTGTGTGCTGAAGGGCTGGGGCTGACCGGACCAGGCACGGCACCCTCACTGCAGGTGTACAAAACTGACGCATGCGCCAAGAGCTGCTTCTGACAAAGTTCTGCAAAAACCAAGCATCCGGGAAGCTCAACTTTTTCAGTTACCTCACAAACAACAAATGATCATAAAATCATTTAAAATATTTTTTTTAAAGTTTGGCAGAAGCTGTGCAATTTCTCCCATGACTTGTATAGCTCTTGGACTTTATACTCACATAGAAAAGACAGATAGCAGCAGAATTCGTTTTAATGTTTAACTGAACTGATCTCCAAGAATCAGTGACACCACTGTTGGTTCTTATTTTGCTATTTTTAGCCAGTTTCCAGCACTTCAATTTATTCAAACATGCTCAAAAATCAAACATGCTAAAATACAAACCTACACAAAGCTATAAAACACTGAATTCAGAAGCAGACAGTTTGGCAGAACACCGCCCATGTGACTTATTGTACCGATCACATCTGCTGTGAAGTTGAGGACAGGACAATGGTCCACAACTGAGTCGGGGAGTTAAACCTTACATTTGGTTGTTTACCAAGCTTTAGAAACTGATTTTTGTAGGCAGTTGGAAATGCTGACCACTTAAATGACACAAGCACTGAAGACCAAAAGCAGGTAACTGAAACTCCGGGACCTTCTAACTTGTGGTCCAAACACAGTAATTAAGGTGACCAAGGACATTCATATTCTGGTTCTGGACTGAAGGTATTCTCTATTATTTTCTTCCTGTGCACAAAAGATCTTTAGTCCCAAGTGGCAAAACTTAAGGGAAGGAAATGAACTTAGGATTCACGTGACACTTTACTAAACTTTCAGGAATAGGGACATGTTAATGTAGCTAGGAAAGAATGGCGCTTTAAACACCTTTGAAAGTAAAAATTTACTTTTAAGATGCTGCTGGGCCTGCAGGGAACTCGACAGAAGTGAAGACAACCGAACCTGTGAAGTTGGTTAAGGTCACGGGACCCAGGTAGACAGAGCCAGCAGCCTCCAGCCTTCTCTGGCTGCCACCTGAGGGAGTCTGAGAGCTCCGTGGAGCCAGCGGGTCTGCGCTTCCCTCTTCGAAGACACCTGGCTGTGCCATGTTCCGAGCACCAGCAGAAGTCAAGCCCTCTCCTGTTGGCTTGCTTTAAGAAAATATGGTCAAGGAAGTCTTCATGGGCCAAATAACAGCTCTCTCAGCAGGGAAGGCGTGGAGGTACACTGTGCAGACGTAATGTAAAGTTGATTTAGTCCTGGTTTCGTAATAGTAGGGTGCAACAGCTCTAACTGATTTTTGTGGGCATAAAACTTCATAATATTTATTGGGAGCCCATGTTTGCTAGACTATGTAAGTATTTTCAAAGAATTTAAAACTACAAAGTGCATATATCATATATTCTCTATATCTACATTCTCTATCCCAAATGCTTACTGTAACAGTATTTAAATGTTATAGCTAATGAAATGAGCAGAACATTAGCAAACTACAGGTCAAAATATAAAATTTAGGCCTTCTCAGTTATATCAACATGTATTATGAGTCTTATTTATACCCTGCATTCCCACCAACCAGCTAATGTTCATTTGTCTGGACTAACGTAATTCAGAAAATTAAAATATTACTTTCTATTATGCTCCCCTGTGTGTATAAATGTATCTGCAGTATGCTGAGCCACACTGGCCCAGGGTCTGTCTGTACTCAACTCTGTTTCTTCAGGTGAGACACTTTCCTCTTGAACACCCATGTGCAGAACAAAGCCACGGACCCTTAACAGGTAGCAATCGTTTCAGAACAAATGCGTAAGAAAGAAGTAACTCCTAAGAGCAGGGGCTCGCATTTCACATCCTGTCCCTACATTAGGTCAGTCCTTCCCGGGACTGCAGTGTCCCTAGTCTGTGCCCCCCGGCTTGCCAAAAGCACCTGCTGCTAGGAGCAGGTCATCTTTCTTCTCCAGCATCCATCTGTACCCACTGAATGCTGTTTCTCCCCAGTGTAGTAAAAAAGAACTCACAAATATGTAAAAGAAAACTTTTCATGAGAAATTCTAATGTTTACTTATAGGTACATATGGGCTATTTCTCATATTGGTTTTGCTTCCTCCATATATATTTAAATCATAATAATACAATGCAGCAGGCAGACACCAAACCTGTTAAGTGGGCATCTACTTGCTGATATATTATCTACAACAATACCACTTGCTTTCTACTTAGTTCTCTTAAAAGAGAACTAAGGCTGGGGTAATAGCTCAGTGGCTTAAGCACCTGCTTGGCAAGTACAAGGTCCTGAGTTTGATCCCTGGTACAGGAAAAAAAAAGTAAAAGAATCCTATTGCTTATGTAATGCAGCAGCACCAATAATTCACTATGATATGAGGTTTATTTTTAAATTTGATTACTTCAAGCTAAATTTACAAGACCAATACATGTAAAGTGATTAATAACTTCTTAGGATTTGAAATTTCTAAGAAAGGCACTTAGGATCTACTGCTTTTCACTGGTCTTGTTATAGTTAATACAGCTAACAATTATGTGGTCCAACAAATTGTGCTTTTTACCACAATGGACTCCAAGTACTTTGAACATTTTGATAATCAACAGCCTCCAGAAGCTCAGGGATGTTAGGCACACCCTTGTGGGTGCCCAGAGCCTAGACACAGAGCACGTCTCATGCTAAGGAGTGACACCAGGGACACCACCACACTCAGGGCCGCTAGTCACAGAAAATGAAGAGGCAAGCACAGCCTTCAAAAGGAACGAGACTGTGGACATCCTTGATGTGCTGCTCCTGACTGCCTGTGGACAGATGTCCCGTGAGCTCTGAGAAGCTGCAGGCTCTCTACGCCAGGATTTCCTTGAAATTGAAAATTATTTCACCTAATAGCATGCTTATCAGGATCAGATTTTATCCTCAAATCTTCCAGTAAAAAGGAAAGTATTCTATATATTTGCTAAAAAGAGGGGAAAAAAAGAAAAATGTAAAATGAGGGGGCTGAGTCAAGGCCCACTGCTGGCCCTGACAACTCTCTACAAGTCCCAGTCTTGCCTCAGCTGTGAGGCACCATCCACGCCATGCTCTGGCACGCAAGCTCCGCTCGGTCAGCACTGCCTAGAACTTCATATCCGCTCCTGCACCTCCTCTCAGGTGCCCCCATCTCCGCAGCAATGCCGTCTCTGAGCCGGGACCCTTCTAACATTCTCTAGCCAACTTTGCTGTTGGACACTCATCAGTCTTGCCAGCAGGGTCATTCATTCCTGCGGTGTGTCACAAAACAAGACATCTACTCCAGAGAGGAGAGACTGTGCCTCTTATCACTGTGAAAATGAACTGCCTGGCCAATTTAAGAGTCAATAAATACTAGTTAATTTAATGAATCATTAAAATTAAGCTATTAAGAACATTTGACATAAGGACCAGATTGAGGAAATAAATTTACCTGGAAGTTCAAGGAAAAGAACATTCTGCCTTCTAATTTGCCCAGCAGTGGGTGAGCAATGCCAATCAAACTCAGGTACCCCAGGGGCATCAGGGTCCCCAGGTCACCCTGCAAGAGCAATTGCGAGCTCTGCAGTGCCTGCAGTGGAGTTGTCCTGGCAAAAGGATAGGCATAATTTTTCACTGTGCCCAGTTTTGTAAGGCAGAGACAAACCCAGCTCCCTGAACCCTACAGCACCAGGTCTGTGACTCACCCTGCTCAAGTGACACTGGGTACAGGGCCACAACACCAAGTTCTGGGTAAACCTGAGGTTCACACAGTGACCAACAGCAGAAGATGAGGCAGAGGGGCATGGGTGTGAAAAAGCAAACTGAACACAGATCCTGGGTACAGAGGAGGCTGGAGGACCAGGAGCCCCTGCAGAACTGCAGCTCGGCAGATCCACCCGAGCCCAGGGCATGTGGCCTAGCACCCTTTCCTGCTCTTGGCCCTCTGGGGCTACCCCATGCTCCACACCTGGGAAGACACTTGAGTACCTAGGAATGTTTCTAGTCTTTTCTGGAATTTAGATATAAGGTATAATTGAACTTTTCAAATATCTTTCTATTTATTTATTTTTTAAATGTATTTGGTTGTTGCAGGGTCTCATTGTGCAGCTCCAACTCATGGAGATCCTCCTGCTTTCAGCCTCCCAGCACTGGGTTTACAGGTGTGCATCACCATACCTAGACTTGGTTGCCGGCTCAGCCCACCCTGGAATCAAACAACAATCCCCTGTGCTTGTCTAAGCTTCCCCAAGCAGGTGCTTTAGTCCGCTGAACTACCTCACTGGCTCCACCATGATCTTTTTAAAAGTATACTCAATGTATAAAGAGCAATTTATTTTTATACCAAATCCCCCTCTTTATGTCACCCTATGAAGTTTTTAATACCACATTAATTTTTAAAGTATATTTACTCTAAGAATATTGGAAATATAATGAACAGTGTGAATGACATCTCCAAAATGAGTATTATTTTGCTACTGTATGGCTTTGGGAAAAAATAAATATTGCATTAGTATTTGTTAATGTTTATTATTAATCTTTATGAGTAATTATTATTGAAAAAGGTTCAAATTCTTTTATAATATTCTTGAAAGTTTGGTCAATAAAGATGGTTTTCTCTTGTTCTAAAAGTCTCAGAATTTAAAATTTACTATTAAAAAAGCCCTGTCATTTGAGGTCTATCAGTTTTAACAAAAATTTTTGAAATAAAAGAGTTCATTCACAGGAAATGCTACTTTATTTTCAACTGTTGGTGGGAAGTGTGAAATAAATATATGCTCTTAGAAGCTATTATTTAACAAGTTGTAAAACTGCTGTGTCGTCAGCTCATAAATTATAGGCAAGTAGACACTGCCAGGACGGGTTTTATGGGCTCCTCACACAAGAGATTAAAACCTATTGAATTGTTTGACCATAGGAAAATATACGATGGCAGCCAGCCTGCAAAGTGGCCCCAGTGACTGCCACTTCCGAGCCTCTCTCATGGTCATCTTCCCAGAGAGCCAAGATTATTCTGCTTCATAGGTAGAATACGGAAGAGAGGGTACGTGACTTCCAAGACAAGTTTATTCACTGAAATAAGGCTTTTACCCCAGTCCTGCTCCTTTGGCCCTACAGCACTCACTTTGTTGAGCCTGATATGCTGAAAAGTATCACAAAAATGTCAAAGGTGGAGAAGCAGAGGCCTCCAGACAGACTAGCCAGCAGGGAACCGGGGCCATGGGTCATTCTCGGAAACAGAATTTAGTCCAGTCCAGCTTGCCGTAGCTGCATGGAGCCCACACTGGAGGAAGAACTACAAGCCCTCGAGCCAGGCCAAGCCAGGCCAAGCCAGGCCAAGCCAGAGCCACCCGGCCAAACTTCGCCTAGATCCCCAGCCCTTAGAAACCTTGTGGGAATGAGTGTCACTTAAGTGGCTACAGTTTCTCATGCAGCACTGGTTAAGGAATATACCTGTCTTTGTGCAACCCATTTGTCCCCATTAATATCCTGGCCAGAGCTGAAGTCAATAAGGTTAGTTTTGATCAGAATTAGGACTAGAAATGAACTGCTCTGAATCTTTCTCAAGGATATGAGTGAATATTCATTTAATGTATCGCATTTATCAGCTAGAATACAATCTGCCTTTGCAGTATGGACAAATGTACTTGAGGTATGTGTCTGTCTGTCTGTGTCTTTCTGTCTGTCTACCTAAATACATATTTCCAATAAAATAAAATCTAGAGCTTTACTCAACTTTTAAGGAAATCACCTTTTAGGCTCTAAATCCTAACAGATAAAAAATTTAAGTTGCATTTCTACTCTAATCTCATAAATTTCCAAGATTGGTGAAATAAAAACTACTTAGATTAGGCCCGCAGAGGTTTCCATACTAATTATCAATAAGTATTACAAATACACTACTGTTGGTCTAAATTAAGCAACATAAATACACACATAAGCGGGTGAGTTTATGATAGACAGCAAGTAGGTTTATGATATTTGTCCCCTATATTGATAATACCAGTGAACCTCTTTTATATTATCTAGAAAAAAAATCATTCTAAAAGTGAGAAGCAAGGTACTTTTGCACTACATAGAGTAAAATTTTAGTGATACACAGATGCTCTTCCAATTAAGATGCTTTCTGACAAACTGATTGTAAGGTGAAAATCCAGTAAACTGAAAATGTGTTATTCACCTCATCCACCACACAGCACCGCTTCGCCTACCCTAAGTGTGCCTATTGTGCCTTACCTTACCTAACAGCCGGGCCAAACTACCTAACGTGGAATCTTTCTAATCACAGCACATTGGATAGCTCAAGTGATTTGGTGAATACTTGCACTAAAACCCACTGGCCCCAGTGCCCTGTAGACAGCTGCCTACCCATGCCCTCAAGCACGCAGCCGGCTGGGCGCTGCACTCCCAAAGACAGCACTGTGCCACGCATCGCCAGCCAGAAAGCGTAGAGCTTGAAGTTTGCAGTCTGGTGTCTGCACACTATGTCTAGCTGTCATAATTTGAGGAAGATCTATGACTCATTTTTGTAACATGATTAGCGAAACATACATACAATACTCTACAGGGCATGTTATTGCCTTATTATCCTACCATAGTCACCTGTTATTGTCAGAAAATGGTAATTTTCCCCTTTCTCTTCTTTCCTTCCAAATCTATTTGCATGCTTTGTCCTTATGAATTTGATGGTATTATTATCTAATTTTACTATTCACACTTTTAACCCTAAGACTGTGCTACAGGTCATTCGTTCCTTTTGGTCACATGCAGATGCTAATCTTCTTGGTCCTGTTCAGTGCAGTGCTATGAAAGGCTGTCTTCTGGTCTGAAACTTGGGTTGGTGAGAAAATATCCATTTCTGTTTTATAAATTATGATATGCTAAAAATAGTATGAAAAGAACAAATTATAAGCAGTGACTCATCACACAGACTTAACTAGTGAAAAATCTGCAAGTTTTCCTTAATTTTTATTGTTTGAAGACAGCAGATGTTGCTATATGGCTACATACTCTCTTCCCATCTCACTTCTGCCCTTTCCTTACATTTAAATTTTATGCTCAGTATTAGACATGTTGTTTGGAGGGAGGTGTATTAGGTGGCAATTTCCAGAAAACCAACCTGAAAGATACTCATTTTCACTCTTTATCACCTATGCAAATGAGAGTACCAGGGAGATGTCCTTGTACCACTCACAGAAAACAATTAGAAGTTCAACAATGGCTCACTCGAGCAATGTGTCTCTGGGTTCCGATCAGGGTGGGGTATGGGGAGAAGCCACTCCCAAGTGCACCAGGGAAGGGAGGGACAGAGGAGAGCGGCACACTGTGTAGGGCAGGGTCACTGCGGGTCACGTGCATAATGCTCGACAGCTCTCGTGCATTTCAGAAGCTCCGCATGGAAGGGAAAGGCCCTGAAGAAAAGTCTGTACCGTATGATGCCTAAACTCACCTTTATGGCTTATTTACAACGGTTACATCTGCTAAAGCAACCTTAGGCAGTCTTAATAAAAATATGGAGTCAAAAGCATGAGAAAGATCCTTTGGCCTTTGCTCCTCGAGCCCAAGGGTGACTCCTCCACAGTGTGTCAATGCGTGACCAGGAGCTGATGGCCAGGCTGGGCGAGGAGCAAGCGGCTGGAGCGCGGCTGTGCAGTCTGTGTGCAGAGTCTCTGACTCAAGGACTAGCCTGCCCAAGTGTGAGGAAGGAAGGCGGTCTGCTCACCCCTTGGCCTCTCCACAGACCTCCTGGCAGGCACGCTGGCCACGCGCTGCCCACGGGTGCCTTCTTTCTGACCTGGAGTAATTCGTCATAGCAATTACTGAGATATTTATTTTCAAGTACATGGATGGCATCAATACTAAAAGGTCAACCAAGAAATAACCCTACAGAAAATTATATAATAATTTGACAATGTGAGTATGTTTGCATGACCATGAAGATATGAAAGGTAAAAAATACAACTGAATAGTTTATATACTGTATTGTCTAAGATGGTAACAGTAATTTCAAAGTGTTTTCCTGTCACTGAAATAACACTATTGATAAAAAGGTACTCTATCTGACAATATACGTGAGAGAACATTCTAGTCCCAACTCCTTAGACCAATAGCTTATGGCATTCAGGTCTTCCTTTCTCCTCCAAATGAGTCGTGGCCTAGCGTGAGCTCATCAGCTGCTAAAAGTGCAAAGACTCTTATTTAAAAGCCATATGTATATACAGTACATAAATTCAGATAGGAAGGGCTTCTCCTGGGAAAAGACAAATTGAATAATGACAAATCTTTGAAAGATCAAGTCATTAATCTGAGTCCTGATACACATGCTCAAAATGTTAGCTCTTACGGAAATCTAATAAGCCAATAAGGAGAGGCACATTAAATGTTAATTACTCTTATTAATCTTGGTGGTTGAAAAATGCTTTAGGTCTGGTGCGGCTACTGCATCTGAAATACTTAGCATGGTGGCGCAGGCCTTGCTACGATTTCTTTCCAGCACTGGACACACTTTGTTCAAAAGGCAAGTGGCTCGCAGGAGGCCACAACCCAAGCTGACATCCAGCACTTCACCTGCATGATATTGCAGATGTGGCCACAGCTTCTAGTGTTAAAGAACATAGCAGTTGAAGGATTAAACCCAATGGTTTCCACTTTTCACCAGAATCCGTTTTACAAAAATGGTACAACTACAGTGAAAGGAGTGTCAGCTAAGGTAACCAGGAGAAAGGCCATTCGCTGAGGGGTGTGGGTTGCATGCCAACATCAATACATGTTACTCAATGTTTGTACCACTTAACCAAAATAAGCCAAGCATGGAAAGTGAAAAGAGCGAGATAAGAAAGGAGAAAACAAAAGTGACCTATCTGAAAGTTGAGCAAGCAAACCTGTACTACAATGATAAAAACACCAAGCGACACACGATACCCAGCCCTAGTTCAGTCACTGGCAACGAAGGAAGCCCGGCCAGACCTTCTTCCTGGGCCAAGCAAGTTTTGACAAACGAGCCCAGCTTTTGCCAAGAACGCATCATCTTGTTTTTAGACTCTGTTATCTGCCACAGGACACTGTCAGCTCTTGTGGGATTCAGCTACTCATTTTTCCAGGATGATGTTACAAACATCTATTACTTTATGTCCCAGCCATACAAACAAAAGAAAAGCTTCTCGGCTCCTGTAACTTTTCACTGTAATAATAAAGTAGGAATCACAAATATTTTTGTTCAGCAGTGAAATCCTGTTATCACCAAGTGAGGTGAGTGTTAGCCTTCCCATGAAGCTCACTGCTCCTTCTAGAGGGAAAGAGAGACTTTCACATCACGCGGGTCCATGTTTAATACAAAACGGATGCGACAGCCCTCACGCACTGACCTCTGAGAATGCAGGGACTCTCTCACACCCATGTGATTTAACAGAACCCCAGGGGGAGAGACAGGACTCAAAATGGCCAAATGGGGAACACTAATCAAGAGTTAAAAAATACTATCTAGTTTGTTTTTTGGCCTTTTTTATTTTTGTGGCACCAGGAATTGAACTTACAATCTTGCACTATCTCGGCAGGCACTTATTCCCGCAGAGCTATCTCCCTGACCCCCTGTCTGGTTTGTTTCTGTATCTTCCCTCAATCAGGGTATATAAAGAAATATGTCTTTTATCTCTGTAGCTCCAGTCAAGCCTATGCTGTCATTTTTCCATACCAAGATAAAACATTTAGTTACATAACCGGATATGGAAGTTTTAAAATTTGTGGTACCAACATTCCAGAGTGTATTATATTTTTCATTTTTAGTTTTGGCTTTTCAGTACCGGGGATTGAACTCAGGTCCATGTGCATGCCAGGTGGGAGCTTATGCTTCTGAGCTATCTCCCTGGCTCCACAATGAGTTATATAACTAAAGAGGCAAACACTGGCCAGCTAATGTTAAACATTTACAGATGCCCTATCCCAACAGAGGCCAGTCTATCGCAATCTGCCCCTGGCAGAGGCAAATGGGATTGGGCCTCATAACTCCATGTTCGGCCATAGCTCTGGAATTACAGTTTCAATATCAAATTAATCTTTAAACCTCACCCGTTCTGTATCATATGTAGGCCCAGGTCTTGGGCCTACATTAGGAACAAGCAAACAAAACCTAAACCTTAATTCTCTTAATAAATGTGCCTACTGTTAGGTAGAGCACAATGTGGTACCAATGGCCATGGTTACTCACGGGTGTCTGATCTCAGGAAAAGAATAAATAAGTAGATAACTAGAACATGCTGAGTGCTACCGAGGACAAGAAGATGAGCTGAAAGGCCCATGGGGAAGGCAGGGGAGGAGGAAGTCGCCGGACTTCATCCTGAAGTGGGCAGGGGACTCATGACAGGAAAAGCCAGGCCCAGGCCCAAGAACGCTCCAGGAAGGGGCTACTCCAGCCACAGGGGTCCTGAGGCTCGGAAAGCTTCAGGGAGCTGGGCACAGACACCAGGAGCGGCAAGGATGTGGCTCAGAATAGGGGAGCCATGCGGAGAAGGAGGTGGGGATGGCAGAAGGCCTGCAGCCGGCGTGCTCTGCCTGACCCAGACTGTTGGGCGCTGAGCTGAATCTGAAGCAGAGGGGAAGCTCGGGGGCAGTTCCCATGGAGGATGTGCACAGCGATTTTTAAAGATAAGACTGGCTTCTTCCTAAGAAGAGAAGCTGGTAGACGTGAATCAGCTGGCCAGCTAGAAGGCGCTTCTGGAAGTGTGGCACAGTGGACCATGGTACAGGAGATGGGTTTGAGAAAAGCAGCAGCAGAAGGCATGGTACCACTATGGAGGCAGATGCCACAGAGCTTCCAGGGCGACCAGGTGAAGTCCTGAAGGCAGACGGTGAGTTCACGGAAGGAGACAGGAGCAGCAGCTGAGAAACTAGTGGGCAACCCAGCTGGGGGGAGCCGGAAGACTGGCAGAAGCAGTAATGAGGGGACATTGGGAGCTCTGTTTACAAGTCTGAGTACCTGGGACACATCTAGAAGGAGCTATCAAGGGGCAAGAAGGTGCGCACGGCTAGAGCTTCAGTGTGACTTGCAGTGGAGCCACGAGCCTGCGAGTCACGGCACACGCCAAGCCAGTGAAAGCGAAGGACATGACTTGGGATGAGAAGCCTTGGGGGTGGGGGTGGGGCTACGTCTGTCACTTCAATACAGAGAAGAATTTCCCCTGGGGATTCCGATTCAATCCACTCAGGGTGGAGACCTTCAATCTGCACTTTCACTAAACTCCGGGCGAGGCTCAACCTGGGACTACTGTGCTAAATACTGCGCAGGAGCCAGGAGGTGTGGGAGCCCAGGTGCACCGACAAGCGCTGCCAGTGGGCCATGGCCCAAAGGGTCTGAGAAGCTGAGGCCAGATACTAAGCGGCAGAGAGCGATCTATGTAAGTGGAACCGGTGATAAAGGAAAATGCCAAGGCCCACCAACTATGAGGAGCTACTAGTGGCAATCTATCTGAGAGCCATGGAGCCGGCTCCTGCCAAACCCTGCCAAGCCCTGGCCTCCAGAACAGCATATGGTAGGGCTGCTGGAAGAACACGGTGCATCCATGTATTGTCACCAGGAGAAAAAGCACTATGGGTAACCCCAGGGGCCGAGTTGCCGGTAGGCAGGGCTCTGCTTGGCTGCTTCTGGGAGGGAGCAGGAGCTTGTGGGGCCCTGGCCCTCGATCACTCCCGAAGCCACAGGCAAAGGAAGGGAAGGCCACGGGGTGGGATAGACTCATTGCCAGCTCTTTCTCCACTAATCTTGTGCTTAGCCGCTAAGCCCCCACCACACCTTCCTGTCTTCACTGTCCTGGCGGTTAGCAACTGTGCTATTCAGAGGAATGGAGCGTGCGGGTCCCCAGCTTGCCACTTCTCACCTAGGCCTGTGCAGCTTGCCCTGATTCATCAAACTATTGTTCTCTGACGCCCTGTGGGGACCTGTGGGGACCCCCTGTGGGGGGCTTTAGTTAGAAGGAGTTATTCAATGCTGAACACTCCTGCAGCACCAGTAGAAGACACAGGTGGCGTGGGGAAGGTAACGTGAGGTCCTCGCCAGCACCCCATGGATGGCCAAGTTGGTCATGGTGGAGCCAGCAGAGGGCGGGAGGAGAAAGCCGATTTCACGCTATGCAGTAGCAGAGCGATTGTAAACAAGTACATCTTAGTGTCTAGCTTGGGCCCAAGCTGCACAGCTCCGAAGGCTTCCTCCACTCAGCAGAGCTAGAAGCAGTCCTTAAAGGAAGGGCTGTGAACTAGAAACCAGCAGGGGTGAGCTAATCAGCGTCCACATGAGGGAGAGCCACATGCAAAGCGCTGCTGAACCCCGAGGTCTGTGTGAGCCTTTAAGTTCAATTCGGGGAGATATTGGAAATGGACAACCACCACAACCGTGCGCCAGCTCAGCACCCGGGACCCCAGCACCTGTGGGTAGATGCTGTGAGGCCCATCAGCACAGGACCAGGTTGCTCAGGGTGCAAGGAAGTGTTATCAACAAAGGATCTCCGCAGTCCTGGCTTGCTCAGGAGGGAAGGCGATGGGACACAGCACCCTCCTTGCTAGAGCAGAATAGACGTAGGCAGACAGGAAATAATCAGGGATTCAAGGTCCCCTTAAACCTAGACAGTTACCTGTCTTGTGCCTTGGGATAGGGGAACCAAACACAATGCCAAAGCAGGCTCCAAGTAGAACACAAATTTGAACTTGGTAGGTCCATGTGAGAAAAACAGGCAGCCCTTAAGGAATAATGCCGTCACCAGCAAGACACCCTCAAAGCATAGCTGGAAAGTGAGGCCATGAACTGTCCCAGGCAGCTGGCGCACATCACGAACACAGCTCAAGGTCACACAAAACACTACGATGACAATGTACAGGCAGCTCTTACAGCGACGTGTGGTGGGAAACCTGAGGTACAAGGGGAAACGAGATGGTGCCACTGTGTTGAAAGCCATACCCCAAAGTCCCAAGATAATGATGTTGGAAATGGTGAACTGGTGAGTTGTGCACTTGTGTATTTCCTGGGGAATGTCTGTGTATTCCTTCTCTTCACAGCTTTAAGCCATGCACCTGAGTTCCTTCAGAGAAAGCAAAGGCATCGTGGTCTAGATGTGTAAGCGCAACACAGTGAGCACCTCACCGTGTGAAAGCAGGAAAGCAGGCAGGCACCCAGGCCCCATCTGGAGTTTCACCTCCAGGACAATAGCATTCTTGACATTTTAAAATAGGAAACAGGGTGGAGAACAGTATGTCAGCCTATCATGAAAACATATGAAGCAGATGCGTGGGGCGAAAACAGGCTTTGAAATGACCAGGCGTGGGTTACATTTACAGCTCCATCAGTCTGTAGGCAGGAGAACTCGGGCAAGTTTATGTGTCATGTAAAAAGGTAAAGTCTCTGCTTTTTGGTAAAATAGTCAATGGCAGGTTTTCTTCCTCCTGCTCAAAGAGAACGAGAGAGATCCAAACTGATGCACTAAAAGCTTTGTGAAAAGCAACTCTCAGCAGGAGGGCTTTCCTTTAACCTCACCACATGAAAGCGAAAATACCAAATTTGCCCTTATTATCTATTAATAACTCTGATCTCAGTACATTAAGGTGAAAGGTCTTCCTACAGCCTGGAGGGCACCTACAACTCTTCACTACAGGAAAGTTAGACATGTTCCCAGTGACTTCATTTCTAGTGTCGAAGTCTGCTGATTTTCAGAAGTTAAAGAAGAAAAATGATCTCCATCTTAACCCTGCTGCTGCTTCCTTCCAATCTCAAGTCCTTTTTCCATATTTATTTTCTAGAATGTGCCAGTTTGGTGGTAGACAGCTATATCCTAGCTCAAGAGGCTGAGGTAGGAGGACAGTTGCAAGTGTGAGACCAGCCTGGGCTACGCAGTGAGTTCAAGGCCAGCCCGAACTTCATACTGAGGTCCTGTCTCAAAGGAAAAACAAAACCTCCGAAATCTGCATTACTACCTCAGCGTCGGCTGAGAACTAGTACAGTTTCCAAGCACCTCCTGCACACACAGCACCAAGCCTTTCCTCTCACCCAGATCAGCTGCTCAAAGTCCACCCTGCTCCTGAGGTATTCAATGGAAAAATACAAGACTTGAAACATCATTTTCCTAAGACTCGCAATGAGCAGGCAAGCCTATTAAACAGTAGCACATTTAATGAGTACTTAAATAAGATTTCTAACAGCCTAATAATTAGCCTCTGTGACCACCAAAAAAAAAAAAAATGTCAAACTAACAGGGTCGTAATTTCCGGCAACGCCAGTTACAGGTGCTCTGGTCTTAACTGTTTTTTATCCTTCCCTTTTATTAAGCCAGAAATAATAAGCAACAATACGAATCCTTCTTGGAACTCATCAGTTAATCTCTTTTGAAAATTGCACGGGTGAAACCCAGCAGTGTCTGACAATGTACTGAGGTACATTGAGAGAAATATAAAATGTTCCATCAATTATCAACCGAAGACGTGGCACGCAGCGACCTGCTGATGCCACCACTGACCCTCCTGGCTGGTGCAAAGGGTGAAAGGGCACGAAGTTACAATTCCAAGTTCACCTACCAGACAGAAGCAATAGATAACACAGCCACTGAGCAGGGATGTAGGGCACGGCTACAATCCATCTGCAGCACGGTGCAAGCTTAGCTACCGGGTGGGAGGCTGCCTCAGAAGGAAGGGCCTGAGATCAGTCAGCATCTTGACACGTTAATGCTATTTTCACCAGCATGGCCCATGAGGTGGAGGCTGCCGCTAGCAAATGGCAGAAGCTCCACGAGAGTCAAAGAACCTGAGCTAAGTGGTGCTCCAGGGTGGACCTGTGGCCACACCAGTTCTCTGAGAGACACGAACTGGGAAGGTAGTGGCCCCGCTTCCAAGCCAAGCTCGCGCTGTGCCGCAGGCTCGCTTTCCCAAACATTGTCATTCATAGAGCCAGGGTGGACACTTCTGGATATTTTGTGCCCTATATTTTCTGAACACAAGCTACATCACTGATTTATTTTTTATTTGTTCACAGTGCCTAAATGACTTCTTAAATGAGTTGGCTTTCACTGAATTAAAATTAAAAATGAAATATAGTATATACCATGGGACAACGAAAGGGAAAAATCGCAGAAATTAAAAAAAACACACAATAAAGATCGATGTTCTGGGAAACGCAGAATAAAATGGGGGGAAAGCTGTTCTTTTGATGAAAGGATGCATCACTTCCCACACCCAAAAGACTCTGACAGAGCACGTTTAAGCTTTTAAAAGAAAACTGACCCTAAAGTACCACGTATCATAGGGTTCTACTCCTACAGGGCCAGACGGCCTTGAGTGACTCCTGCTGACCTTTTCAAAGTCTGAGCTCTTGCGTCTCTTCTCCCTGGCTGATGCCTCTCCCATTTGCAAGTGTATGAGGGGTTTGCTGTCTAAGTGTTCACGACAACTGGGTTTGCAGGCCAGGATGGAGACCTCTGCCTCCTGCGATTCTCAGCCCTTAGAGCTGGTGTCAGGCAGAAACCTTGGGTTTCTTTATAAAAATTTCTGTTCTTCCCAGCACTTGTTTGCAGTAGAGCGACCACATCCTCCTCGTGGGAGCTGGCATGGACACGTCTCCACGCTTCCTGCGTCTCCTTCCCTCCCCCTCTGCTCTTCCCTTTGCTCTCGCAAAGGATCCACTTGCCTGTCTCTACTCACTACCCTTTGCTTCACTCTTTTAATTTATTTGTACTTCAGGGTTTCTCACATACGCCTGATACTGAAGCTTCACCTTGCTCCTGCGTAGAGCAACACAGAGGGGAGCAGAAGTCATGGCCCCCCACAGCGGTGGATGCTGCTTCTCCCTCCCTGGGCACACTTCCCAGTCAAGTACACATGGCCGAGAGGCTCTGGCCTCCCTCACCAACACCATTCCCAAGTCCCTCTCTCCATTGCAAGCTGCAAGAGTTAGCCTGGCCAGAAAACTGCTCACAGGAAGCTGGTCAGTGGTTTCCTTATTTGTGTGGTCAGTTCTTCCCCTCAAGTAAACTATGATCTGCAAGTGGTAAAAGTGGAAACGGCGACAACAACAACCCACCCCCAATCTGTGGAAATCCCTGGGGCTCTCCTTAGACTACAATTTGAGGATGCCGTCAGGACTACGCTGCGTTGTTAGTCACTCTATTTGTTTAATCTCACTCACATGGAACTTAGACGTGCCTGCGGACACAGAAGTGCTTTTTTTTTACTTTAAAATATGTCTCTGATTTTTCATAATCATCCCCAAAAGTGTTCACACACACCACTCGCTGCCTGCCAGGCTCTTTGGTGGAAAACCACGAGTGCACACAGGACAGGTTTGCAGCTAGGCGCCCACCCGCTGCTCTGAACCTTGCAGCTCCGTGCTGGACTCCAGAGGTAAACAATCCCTTCTTCAAGCTGCTTCCTCTCTCAGGGCCAGTGCTGACGCAGGCCTCAGCGGGAAGGGGGGCCAGGAGGCCAGACAGCTGCAGCAGACGCAGCCTGGCAGCCACCTCTGAACTCCAAAGAGAGTAAGCCCGGGATCGGGGACCCCGGGGAGGGTCAATTGCTTCCTCTTTCCCGGTTTCTCACAAAGCTGCTGGACTCCGCCAGTTCTGACGGAAGTCGACTCTCTTGAACCTGCTTCTATTCAGGAGAAACTGCTTACATTGTTTTTCTCAAGGCTATTCATAGCCTGGCAAGGAGGCTCACGGGCTGAATCTTAAACAACACCGCACACATCTTCCTGCGGGGCTCTCATCGAGTCTGTGATCTGAATTCTACCTGTTCTTCCCAACCGTGACCTCAACAGTAAGTTCACACGGGGCAACAGCGTGGAAGCGTACACCGGACACACATGCCACAGTGACACAGCTGGAGTTTCCACAATTGCACGGTATTCTTTCCCCTGAACATACCCCTAGGGATCACGCGGTCAAGGTCATATAAAAAGTAGCATGGAATTAACACGTTTACATACATTGAAGTCTGTAGTAAGGTTACATTTGCGTCTTTGTGGGTCTTTAGTGCATGATTATAGAAACTATATTTGGAATAACTGAAAAGAAATTTTACATTTTACAACTGATAAGCTTTTTCCTATTTATTCAATTGAACTAATAACAAAAGGGTTCACTAGGACAGTCCTGTGGACTCTTTAAAATACGAAACAGCTTTTAGTCTCAATGTATAATGAATGGTTCCATATCTGAGAGGCACAGCCTCAGGGCTACACTAAGACACCCCCAAGCCCCAAATGTAAAACCCGACTGGTACCTTGCAGAGCAGAAACTTCTAATTTTTCCATAAACAACAGTGAAGAGATGGATCTTTGGCCTTCTGAACTGGCCCAGTCAGCACATGACTAAGAAAACCCTCTCGGGGCGGTATCCAAACCCTCCACCTACCTAGGGACACCGAGAAGAAATTCCTATTTCCCATTACTTTTCATCAAGCCCACTCTCCTCAGGGCTGGAAACTATCCTCCCAGCACTCACAGATGCGGCCCCGTCCTCATCACTGGCCCTTCCCCAGCTGACCCACCCCTGATCCCTGCGCGCTACCCAGGGCCCAATCCAAGCCGGAGCAATCTCAGCAGACGCTGCCATTCCTCTGCCTTTACGAACGTCTGTGTTGTAATTAGATATGTAGATTCCAAGCCCAAAGACGCTCATCTTTCAAGACAGCTTAAGCTTTCTCATCTTTGTAAAGATTCCCCCGCCCCTGTCCCTGCCCCCACCTTGGCTAGAAAACTCCCTGCGAACAACCATTCCCACCACATACTCTGCAGGCCATCTCACGCTTAGACCATGCTGCCACCCACCTCCAGTCACTTCCTGCATAGACTGCAGGTTACTCAAGGCTCTTGACTATGTCGTATGTCCTTCTGTCTGTAATCCTAGAATAACACCTGATGTATTACATGTGACACAAAGTAGGCAGAGGATAGCAGAATGAGATAAATTCATATTGCTTTCCACAAAAGGCCCTTTTCTTTTTGTTACCTAGAGAAGAAGCAGGTTTTTCTGCTCCATTGAAGACTTACACCCAAGGTGGTAAAAAGACTTGCCAGCCTTCACTGGCCTTTTCTAATATACACGAGAGAGCCTTCAATAATTAGCCCTGACAGGTTTTCAGGAGAGTGACTCTTAACCCTCACAGTGGAGGCTGCTCAAGTGTGGGCTGTATGTGGGGTATGGGACATTTTTAAAAGGGTGTTATGGTTTGTGTCTAGTTGTCCCTTCAAAGCCTCATATAAGGCATGGGGTAGATGTGGCTTGAGGAGCAGCCAGTGGCTTCAGGGGCAGGGCCAGAGGACCAGAGTGGGGCTCAAGGGGCGGAGACAGAGCTCCGACTGTTAAACTGTCAGCATGCACTCTGCCCGCCCCCAGGCCAGTGGCCTCCCTTGGAGGTGTGGGGAGGGTTACTCTGGACAGGGCAGCTCCACAGGCTCCTGAGCAAGTAAGACTCCGAGGACTTGCTACATAACTTAGGCTGCTTTAATGTATGAAACCTCCAGTAACCGAGAGCTAAATAAACCCTTCCTTCCCTCATTTTGAGGGTCGGGCACTTATCCCAGCCACGAGAAAAGAGTAACTAATACACAGAGTCTCTGAAGGGTCGTGCCAGGAGAGATAACAGTAGCCCTCAGTGTGCCTGGGTTTGTCTGGACCCCTGCACCCTCAGACTGAAGCTGCATCAGCGGTGCCTACACACCCGCACGTGCACCCTTGGGTGCCCACACTGCCCTCCATAAAGGCAGATTCAAAGTAGCAGAGGAAATTAACTGACACTTGCAGTTTTCTTATCAAGATCTCCAAGGCACAAACTCATAGTCTATAAATGCAAAGATATAAAATTGTACAAATACTTCAGGGGTGAAATGGAGATTTGTCAACTGTCATATCCCCATTCACTAAATTGCTTTCTAAACTCCAACTTTTAGCTACTCATACGTTAAAATGCTTTTGGGGCGTGGTATCAGATACAAGAGGCTCAAACTCACTTTTTAAAACATGGCAGGATTGTGCATGCTGCATAGGTCACTGGGTGTGCTGAGGTGTGTCTCAGCCACAATTCTAGCACACATAAGCGTCATGATCGTGTTCCTTCCCTCCTTATTGAACGGCCCATTTCAGTTACATTGGCAGGGTACACTGTGACTAGTCAGCCATTGATGAGAAATAGGAATTACAGTGAGTTAACAGCCATCTTCAAGGTCCCCACTTAACACAAAATCAGATGGAACACAGCAAGTCCGTAAGACAGCCTGCCCCGCAGACCCTGCCGGTCATTCCCAGAGTGCTCGCCTGACTTCTCAAGAGAACGCGCGAAAGCTGCTCGGCCAGCCAGCTCTGCACACTCTGCGCTCAGACTTCAGAAGCCCCGGCACTGCCCAGCCACGTGCCTCATCCTGAGCCAGGCAGCTGGCTTTTTACCAGCTTCTGTCTCGTTTCTGTAAAGAAATGAGAATATAGGAGGTGGGGGTTTTTTTGTTGTTGCTGTTGTTTTTCATGAAAAATAGTGATCAGATGGTTTCAGATATTGTTTTGGTTTGTATGTAGTTGTCCCCCCAGAGCCTCATGTAAATCATGGGGCTGTCAAGCATGCAGCTTGAGGGGTGGGGCCAAAGGACCAGGACAGGGCTTGATGGGCGTGGCCAAGAGAGGCGAGAACCGTTAAACTGACAGCACACGCTATCAGAGCATCCCCCTTTCCCCCAGGCGGCGTTTTCTCGGAGGTATGGATCGAATCATACTGGATACAGCAGCACCCCAACCTCCAGACCCTATAAAGCGGGGGCAGTGTCTTGAAACCTCCAGTAATTGTGTGCTAAATAAGACTTTCCTCCCCTAAGCTTGTGTGTCCAGTATCTGTCTCAGCAACCGCAGGACAGTAACTAAGACAGAATTTGGTATCAGAGGAGTGGGGTCCTTGCTGTGGCTATACCTGACCATGTGGATTACAAGCTTTTGGGAATGGCTTATGGGAAGAAATAGGAAAGGTTTGGTGATGTTGCCTATGAGTAAAGTGCTGGAACAGTTTTGGCACTTCTGTAGGGGACGTTCAGATCAGAAGACTGATAAAAAGCCAACCTGTAAAGACCAGGTTGGGAGGTTTCTGCTGGAAAGGAGGACTGTACTGGCTGTTGTACTACAGATCATTGGTGTTTTGGCTTGGCCCCGTGTCCAGAGACTTCGCTTGAGACTGAGATTAAACATGGAGGACTGATTAATCTTTCAAATGAATTTTCAAAGCAGTCAAATATTGAGGAAGTGGCATGGTTACTGCTGGAGGTTCTTACTCAAATATATGTTAAGAATGAAGAGCAAAGAGCCCAGCAGCATGATGTAAAATGTTGTGACTCTGGCCAGAAAGAAAGCGTCAGGAAGGCTGCGGACTGCAAAGATGGAGCTGAGCTCTCCATTGCCCACCAGGAACAGGAGAACAGAACAGATGTCCTGAGGGCATCACAGGAGGTGGCAGGTTCTTGCCCTTTGCAGCCTCAGAAGCACAAGGGTGAGGGACTTTGCTTTGAGAAGAAAGCTGTGGAGTCCCATATTCCAGAATGGAGGCAGCAGTCACAGCAGGTTCCAGAATGGAGGCAGTGGCCACATCAGACTACAGAATGGTACTGGCATAGAGAATCTGTTTCTCGGAATCAGGGTCAGAGTGTTCAGAAATCCAGGTACTCAACCCCTACGGCTAAGACTGAAGGAAGCCTGGCTACTGCTCCAGCTGGCAGCAGACCTTGGCATCATTCACATGGCATTGGGTTTAGGTGCATGCAGAATGCAGGAATTCTGAGGTTACAAAGGCTTCCACCTCGATTTCACAAGAAGGCCTGGGAGGCCAGGCAGTGTGCCCCAAGGAAGGGCAATGGGTGAAGCTGTGAGTGAGAAGCCTACTCTGAAAACCCAGAAGTTTGGAAAAGCCAGGAACATGGATCATCTAAGGAAAACTTCAAAGAGAGAGCAAAGTGAGCCTAAGAGAGACACCACGGGAGCTACAACCACCAGGAGTGCCCTAAGGGTGGAGCCACATAGAGCTCACAATTTGCCACAGATTGCTTCAAATGTTCCACATGGAACTATAGGACTTAATAGTTGCCCTGGTGGACTTAGGACTTGTTTTGGCCCCAGTGGTTTGAGTCCTCCTGTGTGTACCTTTTGGAATGGCAATGTTTATCTTCTGCCTTTGAATGTTCGATGTATTTAGTTTCTCACTTGTATAGGGGCTCACAGTTGCGAGTTTGCCTTGGATCTTGGAGGAAAGCTGGGACTTGGACTTTTCAGCAATGCTGAAACTGTTGGGACTTTGGAAACTCTTAGAGATGGACTAAAATGCCTTCTGCAGAAAAGGATGTACATAAGATTTTGGGGGTCCAGAGTCGGAATGTTATGGTTTGTATGCAGTTGTCCCCCCAAAGCCTCATGTAAGTCATGGGGCTGTCAAGCGCATGGCTCAAGGGGTGGGGCCAAAGGGCCAGGACGGAGCATGAGCGGCGTGGCCAAGAGAGATGAGAACCACTAAACTGACAGCATCCGCTGTCAGAGGTGCCCCTCGTCCCCGCAGGTGACGGTCTCTGGAGGTACGGAGCGAATCATCCTGGACATGGCACCACCCCAGCCCTTCCTCTAGATCCTATAAAACGGGGGCAGCACCTTGAAACCTCCAGTAACTGTGAGCTAAATAAACCTTTCCTTCCCTAAGCTTGTGTGTCCGGTATTTGTTTCAGCAAACACAGAACAGTAACTAAGACAGATATTTAAAGGATGTTCTTCAGGAGCAAGCACAGAATTTCCTGTAACTTCATTGTTTTTGTCACTCAACTGGTTTTTATTGAGAATCTGGTATGTGCCAAATAGCTTCCTTCGGTGCTAGAATAGCAATAAAAGAGAAGGACAACTCTTGAGTTAATAGAGTTGATGTTGTAGGGCAGTGACGGTGAACCTCTTAGAGACTGAGTGCTCAAACTGTAACCACCCCAGAACCACTTATCACAAAGTACCAGCACTGTCGTTAAACCTAAATACGGAGGTTTAAATTTAGAAAAAGAGACAACTGTGATTGGATGCCGTGCTGCTGGGTGTCCTGGCTCGAGGGCTGAGTACTGACAGACAGGCCCCGGGAGCTTCTCAGCACCACTGTTGAGAGAAGGTAGGCAGGGAGGGACAGGAGCACAAAGCTCAGACTTTAGTATAGACATACGGACGACCACACTGGTCACGGGACACTGACTAGGGCTTCATGGGGAGGCTGCTCAGACCTGGTCAGGTAAGAGCTGAGTGTGAATGAAGGGCAGACCAATGAGAAAACAACAAGGGAGGCCAGCCAGACAGCTCAGCAGACTAAAGCACCTGTTTAGGCAGAGCGCAGAGACCGGGATTCAATTCCTGGCACCACAGGCCGAGCAGGCCCCGCTCTCAGGGCAAGCTGAGACAGTGACTGAGACTGGGCGTGGTGGCATGTTAGCTCTTGGAAGGCTAAAAACAGGAGAATCACTAGCAGTCCGATCTGTGTAGTGAGACCCTGTTGACCCTATATTAAATCGTGAAAAAAAAAAAAAGGGACAGGACATGGGGTAAGACTTCCTGCACCGAGGCACCTAGGACCCAGGAAAAGAGGGCAGTCATGTTATCAGTGACTGTGGAGAGTGGAGGGGACCAGATAGGAAGGACAGATCCCAGATGGGTGGGGCTGACAGGTTCCTGATGTTCCTCGGGAGGCCACTGCAGGGCATGAAGTGGGAGGATGGGCTGAGTGGACTCAGTCCTTAGAAGAATAAAATGGGCTCTAAAGAAGCCAGCCCGCCAGGAGCGGCAGAGGGCTCTAGAGAGCGAGTGGTTTGAATGAGTTAGACAACAGCAAAGACCAAGTGGGAAGACCTAATCGAGATCCATTCCCGGAAGAGAGAGAAAAACGTGGCTTTAATTCACAACTCTCTGAACATTCCTTTAAAAAAGGAAATCAAGGGCTAGTGAGATAGCTCAGCAGTCTACAGCACCTGCTTAGGCAAGCTTAGGCAACCACAGGGACAGTGGTTTGATGCCCGGCACCACATGCTGTGCCAGCCCAACCCCCAGGGCAGGCTGAGCTGGCCATAACATATATACTACATACATACATACATACATACATACATACATACATACATACATATATACACACACACATACATACATACATACAGTTTGGAAAAAAAAAAAAAAGAAAGGAAATCCAGACTCCAAAGCAAAGTTTTACGATATGCCAAAGTTGAAGCATTGTACTAGTCATTGTCTTTCACTCAACTTTGACTTCTGTGTTCTGGAATGGGGTTGCTTATGATTGCTTTGCTGAGCCCCATGAAATCACTCGCATTTGGCCTCTTCTGCAGGTGGGATCTGGCCAGAATATTGCTCCTTGCTGATGTGTGGCATGTAAATGTTTCTACCGGTGACCGCAGTCGCTCTCACACCAAGCACATGGAGGGGCCTGCGCCAGGTACCCCCACCCAGGCATAATGGAGTATGTGTTCTCCAGAGGATGTGCCTGGGACTTGGCTGGAATGACAGACCCAGAGGAAAGGCTGTCTGGCACTGAGACTGTTGCGAATTTGGTCTTCCACCCTTCAGCATAGTAGGAATAGTTGTTTCTCTTAGGACCTCAAGGCCCAGCTAGACAGAAGAGACCATAGCTAAGGCCCTCCCCGGAAGCACAGGCATAGACAGCTTAGAAGTCTCAGCTCCCTCGATACAGAGGTGCAGGGCTCCTCACCGAAAAGCTTCACGAGAGGAAGCAAGAACTCGGCGCCGAGAAAGGCAGGGCTAATCGAGGCCTCCTGACTGCACCAGCCTGGGAGCACTAGCAGCTGGGGAAAGTGGGGACACACGAGACCTGCCCTGTGCTCTGCCAACGTGGACGGAAGCTCGGGGAGCTGTGCTGGAATGGGGGCCTCACTCTGGGGCTGGCTGGGCTCCCAATGTGGACGTTGGGGCCAGGGACAGCCTCGTGGGGTCTTGGGTCTCTCACATGAAATGCAGAGGCACCAGAGAGACAGTGGCCACTGACACAGACTGGTACATATGGAGCACATGTCCTAATCCTTAGCAGCGTGATTTCATGAGACATGGCCTGGGTGCACGGATCTGTATTTTTAAATTTATGCCTACTTTAGATTTCCTGTATATACACATGTACACAAACTCCCTCCACATAGTAGTGTATCTACAGATATTGTGGGTACCAGGAACCAAACTCAGGACCTCGGGCTTGCCAGACAGGCACTGCGTTGCTGAGTTATTTTGGCTCCTAGTCTAAGCTATGCCTTAAAACACATGCATTCATAATTTTTAAAATTTTAACAATTCAAGCGATGAGGACACAAACACTTTAAAAAAATACTGTGATAAGGAAACCACTTCTCTTAAAAACAAATGAAGCTAAATGACTGGCAATATCCACCCCAGAAAAGAAAAGACAACAGCCTGGGAGACTGGACAGTGAGGGGTGGGGACAGGCAGGACAGAGAGTTCAGGCCCCGGGAGCACTGGGGGGGGGGGGGGGGGGGGGGGGGGGGGGGGGGGGGGGGGGGGGGGGACACGGCTGTGGGCGCAGTCACTACACACCTCCTCTGCCCTGAGCAATCTGTTATCTATCTTCCTAATAGCCATGGGGCAGGCATTCTCAGGCCTTTGCCAAGGCGGTCTTTGTTTTTTCCGCTGAGATGTTACCCATTTGTCCTTCTAATTCAAAAACTGGGACTCTTCCATGTTTGTTATTTAAAGTTCTCTAGAGCTATCATTAAAAGAGGATAAAAACAGTCTTTCTCAGACCCTGATTTTCCCTAGTTAGAGACATCAAAAGAAGCCTTTTAAAAGTCAAGGATAGTTTATGTTTCTGAGGCTGTAATAAAAGATTCCACACTGGCATTTTTCTGGTAAAGGCTGGGTTTGCTCCACAAATTTTCCTAGGAACAAAAGCTGTGTCGCAAACATGGTAATGTCCCTGCAGCCCCACTCACAGCATTACTCACTCTTTCTGCTGCCTGGACACTTTAGCACTGGGAAAGTTTGCGTTTCCCAATACTGTGACCATGGTGCTATTTTTGTATCTTCAAGATCCATTTATTTTCAGGATAGTGAGAACAGTCAATTAGAGCTGAGTTTTCAAAAGTTGCTGAGAAAAAGAACCTGGGTTTTATTTTTTGACTTGTTTGTCTGAGACAGGGTCTTGCTTTATAGTTCAGGTTGGACTTGAACTATATAGTTCAGGCTGATCTTGAACTTGCATCAATATCCTTCTGCCTCACCACAAGCGCTGGGATCTCAGGCATGCAGTGCTGTACCCAGCATGAGTTTTATTTTTTATTTTATTTTTTTGGTACCAGGAATTCAGGACCTGAGGCTTGCCCGATAGGCACCGTATCACTGAGCTACATCCCTGGCTTGTAGGTTTTATTTTTAAAAGACTGTAAGAAAGGTAAATTTGATACAGCAAAATGAATACTTAAAGAAAGCAAAGATAACACATGCTCACACATACACACACACACACACACACACACACACACACACACACATCAGAAAGGTCAACACTGAACTAACCATTAAATTTGATTTGGTTCTTGTCCAGTCTGGTTTGCAACCAGAATCATAGAAAGCATTAAGTTTGTGAACCAAGGCACCACTGTACATATTCAGAACAGAATGTAATACTTGGTCCAACATTCAAATCTTATGCAGTGTTGAACACAAAAACACCAGCACTGCCCAAAGCTCATGCTGCATGCTACAACTTTGGTTGGAGAAAGGATGTTAAAATTATTTCACAAATGCTGGCTACAAGTTTGTTTCACGATTGATCACAGGTTACATGGTGACCAGCACCACCATGGCTATAAACGCAGGTGCACCACAGAAATCTGCATTCCAGAACGGAGGAGAAAGACGCTCACACAACGTTCTTCCCAACTTGACGAGGCCACACGAGCATGGAGTTACCTGCCTTAAAGATAAGAAATTTCAAAGCAGTAAATAAAAGGCACCAAAAAGCAACAGACTGGTATCCATTATGTTTAAAGCTTTTTTTTTTTTGGAAGTTCCCGTTAAAAAAGAAGTGCCAGCGGGGCAGGGAGACCACTTTGGCAGAGGGATCCAGGGCCAGCTTCCCCCCCGCAAACCTTCTGGGCTCAGCCCCACCAAGCTGCCCCCCAGCGCCCCACACCTGTCCCACAGCTAACTACTCTAAGGAGTGGTGACAGTACCTTCTTTTTCTTTTTGGCCCACACTCCACGTTTTCCTAGTCGCCTTCCTCTCCCCCCATGGTTTCCAGGGACCCTGCTCTTGCTTCATGGGAGAGCTAATACCCCACTGATGGGCCATCTTCCCCTGAGACTTTTTCTTCCCGGTTTCACAACTTTTCACTCTCCTGTCATTCTCTTCCAATGACCTTTCTCATGCCACACAGTATTTAAATGCATGGCTTTTGGAGCCAGGGAGAGATTCAAATCTTTGTCCCCTGAACATCCTACCTAGGTGGGCTGAGGAAGCCACTGAATCTGAGTTGTCCTTATTCCACCCCCAGTGTAGGAATCCTAACAGTAACCACCATGTTCAGGATAAACAAGGCAACACAAGCAAATCTCTTAGCTCGGTGCCATAAGGTTAGGCCCCTAAAGCTCCAAGCACTCTACCTTTGCACTGCCCCTGCAAGGGCTGGGAAGTCTCTCTTGGCATCACGGCTCCTACATTCATGGAGCAACACCATCAGTTCCCCTGTGCCACTGAAACTCAAGGCCCCGTGGTCCCCAACTGCACTTGGCTGCCTCCAACCATCACGCTCTCATTCTTCCTCCTGAAATCACAATGAACCCCCAGTTCACAGTTACCCTACAAGTCTTCTGCTGACTTTGGTGAGGGCAGAGCTTTCCTGGTTAGGAGAAGTGAACTGATCTGGCTGTGCCTCAGACGGTCACAGAAGCTGCTGGAAGGTGACTCAATTGCTGAGCTGCTGTAGGCAGCTGTGCTGCTCTGAGGTAGGGACCTGGCCTTAAGAAGGGGTCCCGGGGTGTCACCTCCTACCCGACTCCCTGTTTCTCTCTACTCTGTCTTCCTTGCTGTGCGCTGTTGGGCTGTCCTGCCCTGGAACCCTGCAGCCCTGGAGCCCCGGAGCTACCCACGTGGGGCGCCATGCACCTCTCCTTGAGTACATGTCCTCTACTGCATCCCAGAGATGAGAGCTGAGGAAGCAGGAACCAGCACGGCGGAGTCGGCTGAACAAGGCCTGGTGGTCAACAGCTGTGGCCACATTTCTGTCCCTCTGAACCTGGCCCAGCCAAGGCAACTGAGCTCTTTACAACACAGCATCCTTGTCTGTGAAACAGGAACTGTATGTGTAGCTGCCTCATAACCCCTGCCTTGCACAGTACTCAGTAGGCATAGTTGTACTTATTACATAACATAAAACTGGCAGTGCAGCCTTTTCGTTGACAGAAACTGCACAACTTCCACAAAGCCAAACCAAACATCTCTGGTTTTTCAGGTCTGGGGTCCTCACCACCCTGATGCCACCACCGCTCCCCCGCCTCCAGGCCTGTCACGCTTCCATTCATTTTTCATTTAATGCCTTGCTGCAGTGCAAGCTGTGCGAAGCCTTTGACTCTGGGAGCACATAAGCTGACTCCTAACAGTTCCCAGAGACCCTCCCCTGGCCAACAGAAGACCTGGACGCCTTCAGTTCACAGCCCCAAATCCTCCAGGCAAGCTTGTGGCTCACCCCAGCCCCCAAGCCTTAGTCCTGCTGTCCACCACCTCCAATGCTCCTCTGATTTCTTCAGACCCAGGTGTACTTCAGATCAGACCCCATGAAGGCTGCTGCCTCTTTCCTCGGCCTGTGAGCCCATGCAGCACTGAGAAAGCTGCAGTCCTCACCCAGGTGCACACCGTCACTTGGTTTCCAGTCTGAGCAGGCTATGTCCACATTTCCTGTGTGCAAAGCCTGGAGCTTCCCTGCGTGGCGTTCATACTGTGCACACGGCCGTGCAAGTGGGTGACAAGCCTGGCCCCGGACAAAGGCCCGCTGGATATCTTTCTGTTTCCATTTCATTCCTGGGCCACTGCATGGACATGTGATAATACTTCTGCTTATGGAGGCACATTTTTATATTAACAAATAGCCTAATGTTCGGCATAAACATATGTCCCTATCTGGGTGCAGAATGCTTTTCAGTCATGTTTGCCAAACTCATCTCTACACATAGAGAACACATAGCCAGATACCTAAGAGATGTTTTGCACACACAAAAAGCCCCGAAAGGCTTCTATATTTAGTGCTATTAAAGTGGGGCACTCCTCTGCTCTTTATGGAAAAGAACTTGGGCAAGGAAAACTGATTATAGCCTTTCCCAGGCAGATTATGTCCAAAATAATCCTGGTAACATCTGCAAAGTGCAAAACGCCATGTGAAGGACCACAGGGAAAGACTCCTCTGCGTTCTGGATCATATATCAGCTTGCTTCTTTTCACGGCTTGTGTCTAGATGTTCCCAGAAGTCTCATGGGTCACAGCTGGGGCTTTCAGAGGTGGCTGGATCTAGCGTGTGTGGTGCCGAGGTTAGTGGTGTGTGACCACTCATCAGTCCATCCCTGGGCAGAGTTCCGGGTGTAGGGGATGGGAAAGCGTCCCTAGGGAGTGTGGCCTGGAGCACAACATAAGGGACCGAGGAGGGCTGCTGGCAGCACAGACTGGGAGCCTCAGCAAGCCTCTCCTCCTTGAACTCTAGGTGTCGGTATCTGGTCTCAGCAACAAGAAAGAGCAAGACACTTGTTAAGGATTTTTCCTTTCATGGTGGTGGCGGGGGATAGAACAAAAGCAGCCAGACCTAAAGAGCTGATTTTATAGGAGTAAGAGTAGGCCGGTGGTTAGAGAAGCCCGAGAAGTGTAAGAAGGAAGAGAATTAAACAGGCTGAACAATGGGTGCTGAAATACAACTCGGTGGGAACCAGAGTACGCTTCGTGTAGGAACATATTTCAAAATAACTCAGAGTAGTCTAAAAGCTCTCAACATATAGAAACAACGCACATTGCAGGAGGTAGAAACGCTGGTTACTCGCATGATGACACACTCAGTATGGAATTATGTATAGAATTATCAAGTATGCATCAACAAAAACTTTGAAAAGAAAACACAAGAGAGAAGAAGAAAGGATAAAGTATAAGCCGCTTCAAAGACAACGTGTTTTCTTTTTCTGACATTTTAAGTGAAAGTAAACATTTAAATAATGTTTTCCTTTAAGTAAAAGTTTCACAGTAGGAAAATAACTTGAGTTTATTAATGATAATTACAACACTGAAAAGAGATTCACTCAGATTCTAATACAGTTCACCTAACGTCTGTGCCAGCTGGACCTGGAAGCCCCTCCAGATGGACAGACTCCACACCTGCATTCCGACAACCTCCTGCCCTGAATTAGAACGCATTCTCTCTCTCTGTTTACATCTGCACTGACACACAGATCACAAATGTTCTGCTGGATCATGACCCTCTGTGTGCCTCAAGGTTCGCTCTTCAAGGCAAGATCCATTCTGACCCAGTAAATATTTTTTCAGTAGCAAAAGTAGAAACAACAAAGCACCATCTGTTGGTAAGTGAAAAACAGAAACATCTAAGAAAAAATCCCTTTTGACTAAGGAGCCTTTCGCCGTCTCTCATCTCACTCTGCTTCTGTTGGTAAGGGCCCTTCAGGCCCTAATCGCACGATGACTTTCTTAAGCTAATGGCCTTGCCAGAACAGGTCAGGCTGCGTGGGACAGAACCAAGCCCCTCCGCACTAGGAAAGAGCTGGCATTTGCTATGTCACGGGGGGCCTGGGCCTACAACCCGCATGGTCCTTAGGTACTCTGAGCTAGGGTGATACAAACCTCAGATGAAAGGGCGTCTGAGTAGGATCCTCCTCAGGAAACCAGATATCACAAAATGACACTCCTAAATCCTGCAGACTGAGAAGCTAGTCAGAAGATACTACTGAAAAGAAAAAAAAAAAAAAAAAGATGCTACTGTCCAAGTTCTGCAACTTCCAGAGAGGATCTTCCAAACCTTAAAGCAATTCTCTTTTCCCTTCGTGGGGGAGGATTATTGCTGAAACTCTTGACAACTAGTGGCTGCCAAAACTTAAATGCAAGAATTCCAAGTTCTCAACTGTTCACCTTGACACTAGAGTTCAGACAACGTCCCGGCTGGCAGGCATGTGCCTTCGCACCTGTTATACAGTGTCAGCGTTTTCCTAGGCAACCCTGTCACTCAATTCCAGAAAACTCATTTAAGTCAAACAAACAGATCAAAAAATCCCCAAATATTTCCCATGTTGTTAAGTATTCCTGATCAGAGTAAACAGAGTTCTGGCTTATCAGCATGTTTTCTGTGAGGAAACTTCTGTTCTTTTTTTAGATTTGGAGAAATGCTTTTCCTGACAGAACCCGTGAGCTGAGAGACCCGAATTGCAAACTTGTCCTTTGTCCGAGCTGTTTACAAGCCTTATCACCGACCACGTGGTTTGGCACTGTGATTTGGAGATACAAGTCTCAAAGACAGAATTAGATGTTTTCCCCTCAGAAACATCGCCCAGCACCATTCAAGTCTGTTTGCTGCGTTCCCACATTATCCTTGAAGTAAATGGCTCCACAATTTCTAGCCCTTTAATCAGTTTCTTTCAAGTAAATAAGAAAAGCATAACTTGGCATTGAAGAAAAAGTGCATTCTTTTGGATAAACTACTGAAAATACTGACTTTATCTCAAAAGCCCTAACCATGACATTCCAATAAATAGTTTTCTTTATCAGCAACATAATTCTTAGAGCTTATTGCAGAATAAACACAAAGAAAGTAATTTTATGAAGTTAACTATGAATGGTCAGTGGTAGCAAGAAGTGCCCAAAGCCAGTTATGGTGCGACCTTCCTTTTATAAAGGACATAAAAGAACAAGGGTAGGAAGCCCCAAATGTGTGTGCATCTGATGTGCTGCGGACAAACCCTTTCTAGCCTAAAGAAGTCCTAGGAAAGTACAGTATTGTTTTTGTGTTGTTTGTTCACTAAACTCCACCAGGGCCAAACCTCAATTTTGCAAAAATCTTCTACTGCCACCTGCTGGTGTTTCATAGTCAATGTGACTCAAAAGTACTAGGAGACAGATTCCAGACTGTTGCAGACTTGTCTTTCTTTCTTGCTCCCCTCCACGCCCCCCCCCCTTTGGAAAAAAAGGGTCTACAGGGTGTTCAGGGTCTCACTACTAGATTGGACTCGTAGTGATCTGCCTGTTTACAGCCTCCCAAGAGCTGGGATTATAGGCACACACCACCACACCCAGTCACAACTGCTGTCTCAACTTGTCCCGGGGTTGGGGCCAGCACAGCAGGACCAGGGATGAACCCCCTGCTCCTGCACCCGCTTGCAGGCACTTCAATCCACTGAGCTATTTGGCCGGCCCTGTTATAGACTTTTATTCACGTTAGCCTTTTTATTATTTGTAATGAGACGAGTCTGCAGCACATAATGTTAACACACCCCGGGAAGTTAGGGCACGGACATAACCTATCTTCATTCCTTCTATCACCTTCTTTCTCCCCTTTCCTCCATGCCTCTGACTTTTAAAACAAGAATAAGTTTTGAGGTTTTTGTCTGCCTTGCCCTAGCTATGGATATAAATACAATAAATTGTATGCAATTTGCTATGGGTGTAATATTTTACATATTTCTAGAGTAGAGAAGTAGTGCCAAGCTTCACATATTCTCGATTGTGTGATCCACTGACAAATTACTCCACATCGTTCCAACATTTGGCACCCAAGGATTAACCTGTTTCCATTTAGTTCCTTTCTCACCAAGGCCATCTAAGTTCTAGGTCAGCAATACTGACTTGAAGCCATGAGGTCTGGGGACCATAACTGCAGAGCATTCACAACCCAAAAGCTCAAGGTACCCACAAGCACAGACTCATCATATGCTGTTTTACCTCAGATCATCTAGAGACAACTCTAAGGATGGCATCGTCACCCTGATGGAGGGTCCCTTGCTAGAGACCCACGACTAGAACAGTAGAAACTCCCATGCGAGGAGCTAAAAACCTGGCTTCTACACTTAGGAAGGTGAGCGGCCCGTGCTGGTACAATCCGTTCATCTCCTAGTTTCCAGTGTCTGAGCCTTTCTTTGCTAACTATTTCACGTCCAGTATAACACAGTATTTTTCAAGCCACCCTGCTCCATCTATTCTGAAAGCACACATTTAACTAATCATTTTCTCCAAAGTCAGTGTTAAGTATAATGTGATTCAGAAAAGCAAGGCCCAAAATACACCTTTGGCTCTTTCTCTCCCATCCTCAGACACAAGTGAATTTGTCGGCCAGGATGCTGAAGCGCTGTCTATGATTCTCCGTGCTATAATTAAGTCTGGAGCAAATCCTGCTGCCACAAGTTCGCCAGCATGGGTGGTCGACACAGCCAAGGCAGCTCTGGTTACAGCAGGCCAAGATCTCACACCCAACAAGGGAAGGTGAGACCCGACAGCCAGCCGAGGCGGGACACGGAGGAAATAGAAACCGCCTTGTCACGGTCAAAGCCGCGACCTCCTGCAGGTCACAGCTGGTCCCAACCACCACCCGGTCCCTCCCCCTGCAGGCCAGGGCTTGACTGTTCTGCAGAACAGGAAGTTGTGAGGTGCACGGGTCATTTTCACTCCTGGGACAAAGAAAAGGGCACAGACTGGCAATGTCCCGGACAATTTTCCATTTTATGTTTCAGCTCCTCTTATTAATGTCATGTTTCAAAAATACTGTTGTGAGTTCAATAAAATACACATTAGTGCTTCGAAAAATGGCACGGAAACCTTGAATATGCAGCACAATGCACACAGAAATGGGGTGCCTGCTGGTAGCCAGACCCAAAGGAGAGCGGTGCTGTCCACGAGCCACCCCCACGAAGGCGACTCTCGTCTCCCGCATGCATCTGTGACCCCAGCCTCGCAGAAGTGACTATGCTTTCATCTTTCTGCCTCTGCAAATGTCTGCACTCTTCTTTGTCCTCATCAAAAATGCACAAACACTCACTCATCTGAGCAGCAACTCAAATGCGCGCCCCTCTGGGGAGGCTTCCTGATGCCAGCTGATGAAGGCCTCACGCAACCCGAGTCATCTGGAAGCAGTCTCAGCTGGTGCTGGTCCTCTGTGCACCTACCCCTGCAGCCCACCGGCATGACGCGGTAGGAAAGACACTTCTCTTCACCCTTAGATCCGCCTCCGTGCTACCACTGAGCACTCAGCCACACTCCTTAAACTGCATGCCAGTATGTAATTTCAGGTTGGCTTTTCACACTATTTCTTCTAGGATGGAAAATCGAACCATTTTTCAGGAGAATGTTCTTGCAAAGTACACTGTATGCTATTACATATTATCCAGATGTTTTAATGTATGTATCATTTTTTTTTTCCTTTTTTGAGACAGGCTGCCATTATGTAGTTCAGGCTGGTCTTGAACTTACTGCAATCCTCTTGCCTCAGCTTCCTGAGTACTATTACCACAGGCATGCATCACCACACCTGGCCCTTTTTCATTTTCTCAGTACTGGGGATTGAACTCAGACCCTTACACATGCTAAGCACACGATACACTGATGAGCTATCCCCCCAACATGTATAGATCATCTGGGTGCCCTCCATATGAAGAATAATGTATTGCTTAACACATTTATTGAAACAGATTAAACAACATATATCAATACACACATTAGCAAAATATTTAGCAGGTATTAATAGTAGTGTTGTGGTTTATATCTAGTCCCCCCAAAGCCTCACGTAAATCACAGGGTTGTCAAGTGCGAGGCTCGAGGGGTGGGGCTTGAGGGACGTGGCCAAGAGAGGTGCTAGTCATTAAACTGACAGCACACCACATCAGAGGTTCTCCCCCACCAACCTTCGCAGGCGGCAGTTTAGCGTGGAAGTACGGAGTGAATTATCCTGGACATAGCAGCGCCCCAGCCCCTCCTCCAGTCCCTAAAAAGCGGGGACAGCATCTTGAAACCTCCAGTACCTGTGAGCTAAATAAACCTTTCCTCCCCTAAGCTTGTGTGTCAGGCATTTGTCCCAGCAACGAGAGAAAAGTGACTAAGACAAGTATGATGCCTCGTGACATGAAGCCATTTTCTTGAACCTGAAAGAAGATACAACATATAGAATGCAGGCCTGATATTCTTGTTCTCCTATCCCTCCCTCCTTGCCTGGCCTCTTCAGAAAACACAATAAGCTTATCTCAACTAAGCAGAGGTCGCCTGAGACAGACATGAGGCTTAGGGGCCAGAGGAGGAACAACACGAGCAGCACCCCCAAGGGAGCAGCACCCAGGGCTCTCCTACCTGCGTCCCCAGGCTGGCCGTCAGCATGTGAGTCAGGAGCTTCGCTGCAAACATGGAGCACCTGGTGCAGAAGGTGTGCGACAGGATGGCCAGGCCGAGCCCTGCGGACACAGGAGATGGCGAGGTCAGCACGTGGAGGGACCATATCGGGGACAAGAAATTAAAAAGTGTTCGGATGCGGCTGAGTGTGAATGCCCTGGGTTCAATACCAGAACTGCAAAGAAACCAAAAGATGCGCATTTCCAAGAGGAGGAGGAAAAGCACGCCTGTTGTCTCTAAGTCTACGTGACCTCAGCTGTCCACACCACTGGGAGGGATGGTTAGAGCCTCAGCACCAACCTGCCACCCGTGTCTTGTAAGTCTCATACATTTCTTTTAATGCTAGATTTTAAAGACAGAACACACAAGTATCATGAGAATATTTCCTACCTTTTAAATTCAAGTATGCTGCATATCAGAAACCTTTTGCTGCCCTGGTCCTCAGCGGGGTTAGGCTAAGAATGACTGAGGCACTGCACAGACTCGAGTGCACCCTGTGAGCATTGCCTTGTTTAACTGATGCCCTGGGCCACTAGCGGCCAACCTACAGCACAGGCACTGCAGCAGGCCGTGTTTTCACTGAGAGCTCTAAAAGGCTCGCCACCACCACCCGGGGCAAATCGGAAACGGGGTGCTAATTCGGCATTTTGGCTGCTCACTTTCTCTTCTCTGAAACCTGAATGAGACCGAGTCTATAGTGGAGAGGGCCAAAGCTTTGGCAGCACACCCACGCAGGGTCCTGGGACCCGCCTGCGATCAGATGGGCCTCCAGCAACTCCCTGTGGCAAAGGACTTGCGCTACCTGCTTGTATTTCAATAGAGTAGGCAAAGCTCTCCCCAGGAGGAGCGGCTGCATGAGTCAGGCTCTCAGAACTGTGGCCAAGAAGTCTGGAGTGATGCACTGTCCGCAGCCGGCCGTGCAGTGCCAGGGCAGGGGCACGAGCTCACCCCACTGGGGGACTTTCCTGGAGCCGCCCCTCCTTGGCAGTCTCTGCCTACAGCTGGTGATGCTCGGATGCACACAGATACTCCAGGTTCTCCAGGATAAGAAACACAAGCATGACCCAATCCTCACGCTTGCATAAATCAACTGAGATTGTGAAGCTGTGTTTTTCTGTTTCCCACTGAATGCTGGCATCTGCTTTTTGTTCTTTCCTAAGCAGCTTTGCCCTTGGTGCAGTACCTACCCACTACTACGAATCAACTAAAGGGAAGACAAGGGAAGTTGACTCTGAAAGGATTTCTAGTAGGGAAGGTGAGCACGAAGCTCTTGGAGCACCGAGTCTGTACACTTTGTGTGTGGGGGTGGGGTGGGGTGGGGTTATTCCCAAGGGATGGGGTTGCCCGGGAGATGGCCTCCAGATCATCAGCATGGCTGAACCTGTGCTGCTCAACAGGCCAGACACTTGTCACACACAGCGAAATTCAAATGTCCCTGAATCAAAATAAACTGGAATTAAAATTTCTGTTTCCAGGTTGGATCAGCCATATTTCAAGGGGTTGCAATCGATCCACAGCTGGTGACTAGCAGAGCAAAACCTTTCTCTCATCACAGAGAGCTCTTCTAGAAAGTGCTATGCTAAACTATTGTAAGAGAAAGGTTACATTTCTGAAAACTTCTGATTAAAAATGACCACGATGATATGATTTAGGAAGTCAAAGTCTGAATCTGGCACATAGCCAAAAACACTGATCCACGCCATACATCCAGTGATCTATTCCTTTCACAGAAAACCACCTGTCGGGGAAACGACCAGCAGCCAGGCGCCCTGCCCTCTCCCAGGGCTCATATCTCTACAATTCCATCTGCACTTCTTCTAGAAAGAGGCTGGATGAGGCCAGGCCACAGGATGCCATTTTGGTGAAAGAGATGTGGGAGGAAAGATCCTGTGTACTTTCGGGGAAGGTCACATGGCTCCTAAGTACGGCCAAAGAGAGCTTCCTCGGGGCACATGGCAGCATGGTTAGTGACTGCTGTGGGTGCCAAAGCTGGCTCCAGATGGTGCAGGGGCAAGCTGGAGGGGACCTCGTCTTTGGGAAAGCACAACAAAGAAGTGAGAGGCGTCAGGACACCAGTAAGTGACAGAACTGATCAACGTGGGCACACCACCTGTGCACGCCGTCTGTCAGTTGTCCTCTCTGATGTCCACCTAGGTTCACCCTACAGCACACAGCCAGTTAGAGAAAGCCAGCAGCGGGTGCCCGCTGGCATCAGCACCAGGCCGACTGCTATGCACCCACAGCCAGACCCCGTGACTGCTCTGAGCCAGCTTTTTCCATCCTTCTTGGGCTTAACACTTCATCTGAGAGCTAAATTGAAGCTGTTGTGATACCCTGGCAATCGGCTCGGCGAACTCATGGTAATGACTGCAGACTACATGCACTCGACATTTCACAGAAAGCCCTGGAAATTAACTCTTATTTTAAAAAGTAATTTGGAAGTAAGTACAATGCACTTGGCAATATTACTTTCCTCTGGAGAAACTGTGAAACTCTCAGCTTACAGAACATAAAAAGCCCAACCTAAACAGTCTCACATTTTTATAAGCAATGAACAAAAGAATGATCATGCTTCAAAGGACTTCCAATTGTGCTAATTTATTTAACCGGTAACTTTTCTCACACTTCATAAACAATCAGTTATTCTAAAGCTGGCACTCTGTCAGTAACTAATAAAAAGTAAATAAAACTATTAGCCAATTAAAAAGCAAACCTTTAGTTTGATTAATGTATTAATGACATTTCTCTACCTTAAGAGAACCAAAAAGAAACAGAAATAGTAGAGGTCTTAGCCGCTGCAAACCGGGGAGACCAGCCGGCAGGTGTGTTCATCAAATATCTAGCTTGTCTATGATGCTAAAGCAGAAACACAACAGGGATGGCCCAGGTTCTCGAGCAAACACCAGGACAAATCCAGCCCCAAAACCTGTCACTGGCAGAACAGTACCCAGTGCCAGGGGAGGCTCTGGGGACATTTCATAGGGACAGTGCAGTGTCCCTCGGCCGTGTGAGCTTCTGTCACCATATGACATGATTGTGGCACTGTCATGTGAAGAAGGTGGTGCAGCTGTATCTGCCCCAAGTCATCACGGTGATGCATTCCACACTGCTGGACTCCCAGGCATACACAGCATGCTGGACTCTATCTATTCTCCCCTCTCCCAGTGACCTTTCCTGGAGTTTGATGAGCTGCTCAAGCCTCGGCACACACCTATTTTCAGCCTTCTCAGCTTTCTGGGCTCTGTGCAAGCTCACACACTTTGATTGCTAGAGTTGCTCTGCTCTCATTAAGCGCCCAGAGCTGCAAACAACAACTGGTAGCGGCACACCAGCGTAATCCACTCGGATTAGGGAAATCAATTCCAAATTACGGTAGCAAACGCAGACCTGATGTGCGGAAGTTGGTTCTCAAATCCATGGGCAAAGCTAGGTTGCCTCTTCTAGAGCAAGCTGCAGGAAAGACATGCTTGTCAACAGCTCTGCCAGGAGGCATCGTGGCGTCTCGCTAGCTGACCACTACATCAGAAAAATGTTTTCCATTTAGATTTCAAAATTTTGTTTTATACTTTATTTTACTGCAGTACTAGGGATTGAATCCAGAGCCTTCACACTGAGCTAGATCCCAGAACTTTTTAATTTTTTTTTTCTCCAAGGTCTTACTCCCAAGTTTCTTACTAGAGCTATTTCATCAAGGGTGACTGAGCAAGTGTACCACTTAAGGCACTTGTCAGCCAGGCATGGAGGCACCTTGCTGTAATCTCAGCACTCTGGGAGGCTAAGGCAGGATGACCACAAGTTCAAGACCAGCCTGGACAAATTAATGACTTAGTGTGACTCTGTCATAAAAGAAAAAATAAAAGTGGCTGGGGATACAGCCCGTGTGGAGGCGGCAATTAATCCCTGCTACCACAAGCAAAAGGAGAAGTCTGGAGGGGCCACAGGAGCAGGGCAAGGGGGAGAGAGAACGAGAAAGAAAGAAACTTTTGCTTTTATGTTCAATATTTGGAATGAGCAAAGAATTTTTGTGGGTTGTATGGGCACTTGAATTTATGTTCACACAGTGCATTAGTCTACCGCTGGGCTTCCATCTGGGTGTGATGCTGGGAGGTAAAGCCTGGTGGGAAAAGGTGGTTCCTGTAGGTGTTGCCCGGAAGGTGTGCAAACTGAGCAATTTGCTGCAGGTTCTACAACTAGCTAATGGCAAGACCAGGATTTGAACTCCTCCAGTGCAGCTCCAGGGTTTATTAACTATTACTCTACAACCAGCTCACAACATAATAAGCAAAGTATTCATATAAGTAGTTGTGGATTACAAAACAATGAGGGCTCAGAATGGGTGGTAGACAGATGAGAGATAGAAATAAAAGGAACTCAGACTTCCAATTATACAATTATTATAGCAAAAATGAGATAATTTTATAGTTTAGTGGTGGAAGGTGAACAAATAGCTTGATAAACATTAACACAAGTCTAGTTTTTATGGTTGCCAGAAATAGAGCTAAATGTAGAACTAAGACGAACTGTTCTTTAAAATAATGCTTTATTCAGAGCTGCTAAACTGTATTTTTGAAAGGCAAATACAAAACTCTTTGCATACATTATCTCAAACAATCCTGACACTCTCCCTGTAGACCTCTCCGTCTAAGCCACAGCACCATAAACTCTACTGCATTTTTATGATCTAATTTCTATTCCACAACACACTACATATTCCTTCTGAGTTGACACTATGTCTTGTTCTTCG